>AHAN01001201.1:0-82705 GCA_000260095.1 Tetrahymena borealis
CCCCAACCCCAACCCCAACCCCAACCCCAACCCCAACCCCAACCCCAACCCCAACCCCTTATTTGAAGACTAAAAGATAAATTATTTAAAATAAATATTATTTGCAAGAAATTTAAGCAAAATAAATGCTATTTCTAAACAAAAATAACAATTTTTTTATTTATTAGATTGAGGATTGTTTATTAAATATATTTTAGGTTCAAAGAAGCCAGTAATTAATTTGTGATTGGTAAAAAATATATACTAATGAATATTTAAAAATTTAAGTAGTAAATAAATAAATAAGGATAGATAGATACTAAGATTAATAAAAATTCATTAAATTTCAATATTTTAATTTGAATTTGCAAAGATATTGCAAGTAATTATAATTTTTGTGAATATATTGAGAGTAATTAAATTTTGATTGATTCAATACAAACAAAAAATAATTTTTAAGAAATGAAATATAGTAGCTTAATTAAGATTGTAGTATTCAGTTTATCAATAAGTGTAGCATTAGGAATTATAAAAACATGCCCTTGTGATTTAAAATTAGATACCTGTGATACCTATTGTTGTTGTGATTAAAATTGCCCAAAAGAAACAACTACTAAATGGAAGAATAATTAATTATGCTCATATGAAAGTAGATTTCTTTAATAGAATTAATGAAAATCAAAGGAGGGATAATTTAAAATTATTTTTAAAACATTAAATTAGCTTACAATACAGTGTGCTTCAATAAGGGAACTATGTATAGTATTAGTAACAGAAAAGCTGGTATATAAAAGACAGATGATGTAACAGGAAAGGATTTAAAATGTATAAAAGTTGATAAAACGACGATTTAATCAGAACCAGTGGAAATCACTGCCGTCGAAATTGGAAAATTGAACAGTTACATAGATTTATAAGGCACAGTTGATGATTCTACAAAGCTAAATTTAGTTGATGGACTTGAAAAACATATATCTCAATACTCAGGATTTTAAATTGCTTATAATGGGGATTAATTTAGAAATACAAATTACAACAATAATGATATTATAACTTGCAATTCAGCTAATATTGCTATTGGAGGGATAACTAGTGGAATCCATAATGTTTGTGTTGGTGAATCAGTTCATATTTATGGATCTCCAACTACTCTTTCAGTTTCAAGAGTCTACGACTCAAAAAGTTTTACTTGCACACCTGGTTTAACAACTAAATGCTTGATTCCCTATACTAAAGCAGGGTTTTTCAAAAACCCAATTTATAAATAAAATACTGATGATACATTCTTGATTTAAAATTAACTAACCGCTGCAAATTTTGCAACTTTAGATTCCTAGTAAAAGATATATTAATTTTTTTTTCAACATTAAAAATATATTATTTTAATGAATAAGGCCATATTTTGTAAGAACCGATATTGTTACTGATAATATTGATTATGAAACTTGGATGATTGAAAATCAAAAGCCTAAAACTCCTACTTTCTTCCCTTAACTCCCTCCAGTAAATTACTATTAATTGCTTAAATTTTAGGTTTGCTAGAATATTTTATTAACAAATAGGATATTTTCTACCCAATCTGGTTCGAATCTTACAGTTAGAATTTATAAATTTATAGTATGGTGTTAGTAATAATGCTATTTAGTGTATTGGTTTGATTTATTTTAAATATTTAATCAATTCTTTTAACTAAAAACAAACATAAATTCTATATAAATAAATACATACTTCCTTCAATTTTATTTCTTATCCTTCTTTTTTTAACTTCTACTCCTCTCTCTTCTAGATTCGTGTTTCCTATCTTTATGCTTATGCTTATCCTTAGATATTGATGATCTAGAAAATGTTCTCGAAGGAGATAATGATCTCTTTTTTTGTTTTCTTTTTTTATCTCTGCTGTCACTTCTTTTTCTATTTCTACTTCCACTTCTCTTTCTATCTCTGCTTTTACTTCTTTTCCTTTCCTTTTCTTTGCTATAATTTCTTTTTTTATCTTGACTGCCACTTCTCTTTTTACTATTACTTTGACTTCTATTTCTCCCTTTACTCTTGCTCTCACTTCTTTTTCCTTCTTTCTTATGTTATGAATCTTATTTTTTTTCAGAGCTTTTACTAGGTTAAGAAGAATCTCTCCTGCTTTTATGGTCTGATTCTATTTAATATAAATTAATTTCAATAAAATAAATTGTTTAATCGTTTTTTACATTTTTTATCGCCTTCTTCATCTTATTTAAGTCTATTATTTTTGTATCTTTCTCTCTCCCTATCCCTTAAATTATCTATCTTATGTTTTTGATTAGCATAGTCATCTTCTCCCTAATCAAATACCATTTAATGTTTCTAAGAATTGTAGTTATTATTTCTATAAAATTTGGAGAACTCCATGTTTTCGAAAGATGTTCCCAGCTTTTTCTTATCCTATTAGTGATTTTATCTCTTTGTGTTTTTGAATTTTTACAAACTTTAACTAAAATCAACATGAATTCTTCTTTCATCAATAAGAGCTCCTTTCATCTTGAAATAAGCTTCTTAACAAGATTTTTCAGTTTCAAATTCAATAAAGGCATACTAAAGAGACTCTCCTGTCTTCCAATCTCTAACTACTTCGCATCTAGTGATAACTCCAAATCTCGAAAATATAATTTCCAAATCTCTTTCTTACGTGATAGGATTCAATTGACAAACAAATAATACATTCTCAGGTGGTTTCATATCTGCATCTGGAATATCTCCTATCATTTGAAGCTTAATTTCTCTCATTTTTGCTATTTGCTACTTTGTTTCACTAATAATTTCCTCTTCTGTTTTTTCGCTTTCATTAAGTATTCTCTCTTTTTCATGATATTCTAATCTATCATTATCACTTTTTTATATTGGCTAAGGAGATTAATCAGGCTCAATAAAATTTTCTGGATCCTCAAAAGGATCATCAATAACAATAGTATGGAGAATTCTATAATTTATATAAGGTATGTGTTAGCTATCAACTATGACTTCATCATTAAATTTCTCTAAGATATCAATTCCTACTTGAACTATACCAAATACTGTATGCTTATCATCAAAATGTTGCAAATGAGAATTTGTTAATGTGATGAAGAATTCTGAATTATTCATATCCTGTCCATTATTACTTGTAGAAAGTAATCCAACCTTATTATGTTTATTTGTTGGATCTATTTCATCTTTTAAGTATTGCTGATTACCACCTGTTTCAATAGAAATTGTAGTTTCTTTCTTAGATTTAATGGATGTCAAATAATTCTTTTGAACCTCATAAAACAAAGCATTGTTATAGTGCTTCAACTTGCATAACTTTAAAAAGTTTTTACTAATTTCTGGCGCTTTATTAACCAACAAGTCAATTTCCAAATCACCTAATGAAGTTTCTATAATAACTGACATTAAATAGAGTAATTTTGCTATAAGATATGTAGTAATTTATTTTATTAATTATCTATAGAATATACTAAGTTTAATGATCTTTTTTCTAGCCAATAATTTATTATAAATTCAATAAATAAAAATAAATAATTAATTAACAGATCTATAAAAATTAAATTTCTTTCACTTAGTTTTGTAATATTTTTCTAGCTAATAGTTAATTAATTAATAAATTTACAAATCAATCTCTTTTCTTTACAAAAATATCTAATTTTTTATTAATATTTCATATTAATATTTATTTATTAATTTTATTTATATTTTTTTAATATTTATTTATTTCTTTGTTCTTTTTTATTTTATTTAATTTCTTTCATTTTATATCTAATAATTTTTTATTTTTTGTCCTCACTTCAAATTCTTCTTTTAATCTATTAAAAATATTATAATAACCTCTTATTATATTATAGTGCAATCTTCATCTCAATAATCTAAAATCATTTAAAAGTATTTTCAGTTATATTGTCTTATCTAAGAAAGATAAGGATAAAAGATAGTAGTTGATTTGAAATATCTGATACTAATAATAATCTCAATTTTTATCAAAATTCATAATATGTGGGTGGAATTTCTTTAAAAGAAATTGAATCTGTAATATATCGGCATGTTTTAGGTATTGCGAATTAAGTTTAATCCTGATTTAACAGTTATAACTTTACAGATTCTTGTGGTATGCGTTAAAAACTTGTATGAATAATTGATTTTTCTTGAGAGATATTAGGGGAAAACTTTTCTTTTCAAGTTTTACTTTTAATTATTTTTATTTGAAATTTTTTAGAAAATTAAATATTATTAATTATTCTGAGATTTTCATTTACCTTTTTTCTCAAAAATTGATAATATCATCTAATCTCTAATGAAATTTTCTAAAAATAAAATATCATTGTTAAATTAATAATATCATAGCAATTAATTCATTTCATAGTATTACCATTTGTCCTATCAATATAGTTCATTTTTTTTATTTTTCATTTATATAGTTTTTATCTAAAACTAATAATAAGGAAAAGAAATAAATAACATATATCATCAAAGGAAATTTTAAAAATTAAATTTTTTATCCACTAAAGAATTATTGAATTAATACTATCTCATAAATTTTATTTTCCTTATTTGAGGATATGTATCTAAATCTAATAAAAATATTGTAAGTATAAAATAAATAAAATTTTATAACATTTAACTTAGTATCATTCTTTATTGAAAATATAATGTAATTTTTTAATGAATTAAAGTAATGCTTATATCCTAATTAAAAATGCCACACTGATAATAAAAATAATTGTACCAATTTATCAATTTTAGAATAATAATTTATTTATTTTCAAAAATAATAAAAAAAACAAAATGGATATTAGGTTTATTAGTATTATATTGATAAATTATCTGAATAGCTTAAATTATAAATGATTTTTCAAACATTTTCTTTTATTTTTAATCAAACTAACATTTACTTTTATAGAAAAGTATTTTGATTTTAAGATATACGTATATTTTATTAGAATTAGTTTTTTAATCTCACAATAATCATTGAAAAAAAAAGAAATTTAATTTTATCTAATTGAAAACCAAAAAATATATTCCTAAATTACTAAATCCATACTCTCTTACGCATATAAATAAGTTTTTGACCAGTTTAGATGAATATTTATAGAGTAGTGAAGAGTGAACCTAATCATAATACAAGCTATATATCATAGCGTAATCCTATATATTAGAGTAACCCAAGAATCTAAGTGAAAACTATTTAACTATCTAAAGCTTAAAATGTGATCAGAATTGCTTAAAAACCTATATTTTATCCTAATGTAAGCAATAGCTTATTATCCTTTAATTACTTTTATGATCATGATAAATACCTGAATATATAAGGAATAAATGAATTATTTATTTAAAAATATTTAGAAAACTCAAAGAGTTTATATTCCTTTGAAATATTAAAGTACAACTCAATCTTTAAAGCAATTACCTTTAAAAAGCGGTCATGATACTGGTATCAACTCAAGTACTTTTGAATAGTAAGAAGCTGCTTCATATTTACTAAAAGAAAATTCTGAAAAGGTAAATAACGTTATTGAACATTTAAGGGATAAGAATTAAGAATATAATAGATTTTAAAGCCTAAATAAATAAATGAATTATTTTATTTGTCAAAAGATAATTTAAAATGGCATAAATATTGATCCTCTTTAATATTGCTACTTTAATCATCTATTTTTAGAAAAATAAAATGTAGAACTTAATTAAATTTGATTAAAATATCTTAATTTATGAATATTGAATAGAAAATAGTATATTGACCAGTTTTTAAATAAATACAAATGCAAAACAAAACAAAAATAAGAATACTTTCTTATTCTCTGATTTTTTAAATAAAATATTTAGTCATTAATTAATTAAATCTCTTTAAAAATATAAAAGAATGATGTGACGATAGAATCTATTAATTCCTACAAATTGAATTTAAATTAATCTTATGAGAAAGAATATTTTACTCACCAAAACTTAAGCTAGAATATTTCTTATTCTTAAATTTAGTCTAGAGGATATAGTAAAATTAATATTTCTATACCTAAATACATTATATTTACTACTTTTAAATCTAAGGTCCATAGTCTGTCATATATCCATTTAGGCAAAATAATATCTAAACATTGAAGGATTAAAGAATCAATAAGCACTAATAATTATCTTTAAATACTTCTTATCAAATTTAATCTAGGGTCAAAAGTTATAGTCCTATTATAATCAGGCCTAAATTCTCAAATCTTGTTTCATCTAGCTAAATCAGGATATGTCCTTTATCATCCTCTCAAGTTAAAACCTAACCTATTTAAACCTTCAAAACTGTTAATTTTTTCGCTTCCAAACCTTATGTAAACTTTAAAACAATTAATTTTATTTAAATAATCCTCTAAGTAATTATAAATTTGAAATTAATAAATATGATTAGATAAATTAAAATACAATAGTATAAAGGAAGTATGAAGATGGAAGTCTATATGAAGGCTAATTAATTAATAATTAAATGAATGGAAAAGGAAAATTAATATATGCAGATGGGAGTTATTTTATAGGAGAGTTTCACTAAGATTAGATTAATGGTTTAGGTGAATATTACAGTACTGATTAGAAATTAATTTATGAAGGAGAATGGAGCTAGAATAAATATCATGGAAGAGGTATCCTTCACAATGTAATTAATTAAGAAAATGATTAACAAAATCTCCAAGCTGTAAATTACTCTAATTTTGATGAGTCTAATAATTTATGGGTTGTATATGAAGGGTAATTTGTGTAGGGATAGAGGAGTGGCACTGGCCTTTTAAAATTTATTGATGGCTCTTAATATTTTGGTGGTTTTAAAAATGATTTAATAGATGGAGCTGGAGTTTTTAGCTAAAGTAATAAAGAATAAGTAATAACTGGATGCTGGAAAGAATAAAAATTGGAGATGGTTTTAGACTGAGTTAAAATGTGTGAAAGTAATACTGAATATAGAAGTAATAAATAAATAAAATGATATAATTATAATATAATTTGTTTAATAATAAAACGAATTGAAATAATAATAATAATAATAATAATGGTTTATGAAAAAAGAATGTTGTGATTATTATTACATTTTGTTTGAAATGGTAATTGTTTATTTATTTATTATTAATTGATTGATTGATATTTAGAATATCTATTATCTAGCAATCTATCTATTATCTATTTATTTATTGAATTATTTTTAGGCATCGTTTAATCTTTGCAAAAGGTTTATTTATTTATATGTTTGTTTGTTATATAGTGTTAATTAGTTAATTAATTAGTATATTGGCTCATATATAAATAATATATTGCCAATATTTGATGCAGTTATTTATTCTTTTTAAATAATATTAAGCATCAAGCAAAATACTTGCTTGAAATGACTAATTAAGGTGCATTTTAGTAATCAGACTCAGAGTAAATCTCTTTTAATATTGATTTATAATTGAATTTCATTCCTCCTCTGACTACATCTTCATCACTGCTGACATCATCATCTTAAGACTATTTTTATTTAGAAAATAAATAAGTATTTTGTTTAACAGATCTTATATATTTTTAATTTATGGATTAATCAATTAATTCTAAATTAATGATATTTACATGAGTTATGACTTTAGAGTATTCAGCTGGTATTTTTAAGAAATCTTCCTTAAATATTTTAAAGGTGAATAATTTCTCTCCTTTCTTGTACACTTTATATCCGTCTAAATATTCATTCATTTAGAAACTGTTCAAACTAGGTTGTTTCTTCAATGAATTTATTTTATGCTCTTTACTTTCAATATTTGACTAAGCAACATTAAAACACTTATTATTCTAGTTATTTTCAGTTACTTGTAATAAAGAAGAAGAGGAGGAACTCAAGTTAGTGCTTGCTATTGAAGAAGTTAATGATTTTTCTAAGGTTTTAGTTTTTTAATTGAATTTTTCAATCAATAATCTCTCATTTTTATCATCTTCATTTTCCTCCTCTATGTTAATGATACGATTATTAAGAGAGTTATTAGAAGATTTTAAATTCAAGCTAGATGCTGAAGAAAAAATTTAATTTGTGTTACTATTTATTTCAGATAGAGGTAATCTATTTGTTTATTAATTGTTATTATTATTTATCTACTTTTTGTTGTTGGGTTTTTCTATATATCCTTCATACTCAACATCCATCTAATATTTGTTGTTAGCATTATTAAACACTTTTGAGGAAGAGTTGATTTTTATTCTTTCATACTACTCTAATTGTCCTAAAACACCTATTATGTTCTCATTATTAGAGGTAGATTTTTAGTTTTATTTAGATGAATTTTCCTTAGACAAACCAGTCTTATTTTCATCTTAGATGATATTCTAAGAATTATTTTATGATCTTGTACTGACTCTGTTTAATGTGTTACATGGCTTAAACAATCTAGTCTTATCTAACTTTAAAGTTCTTGAAGATATCAATCCTCTTGATAAGGGGAATTGGGCTGATGTTTCCAATTTATTAGACTATTTGATTATAAAAAATGATAAATATTTAAGACATTTTTTCTAAAAAAGCTAATACTTTATAGCTATCAATACTGAATCAGCATAAATAGCGAATATTATAAAATATATGAAAGTTAATTAAATAAAAGCAATTAGTAATTATTTAAGTAAATACTTATCCAGTTAGCTGCCATATTGATTTTTTAACCTTCTGACAATCGGCTTAGTTCTCTGTTTATGGAATTCTCATTTCTTTAAATTTGCTGATTTCAGGCCTACTTATCCGTTTATTTATCTATTGTTTTATTTATTGATTATTATTCTTTATTATTAATTTGCAAACTATTGACTCCTATGGATCTATTATAAATTAAAATTGTGGTAAATATCCAAATTCAAAATCAAATTTGGTGTATCTTTGGTAGTTTTTAGATTTTTAATTAATTTTCTATTGATTTCTTGACATCCCAGTCCATTTTAATTACAAATTTGAAATTTAAAATTTATTTTCGCGATATAAATTTAACAAATCTTGATTTCTACTTGTATTTTACAATCCAATATTTTAATATTTCTTAAATCAATCTTAATTAAAAAGCAATTAAATAAAGATGTCATTCTTATTTGATTTGAAATTAATTCTAATAATTTTTCACTTAAATTTTTATAATTCAAATTTAAATTTAAACTAAATGCATCAAACTATTTTTTTTATAATATGATAAACAATCTATTCGTTAAAAATAAACTACTTTAAAACACATTTAAATTCTCTTAATCTATATAATCAAACATTTTTAACCTTTTAAAATTTATAGGGCAACAAAACTGTGTCTACAAACCAAACTATATTTAAAAATATAAAAAATTCCTAATATACTTTAAATTGGAAATTGGAAACATAAAATGAGCACCCCTTTTAAATTTCAAGCAAATCTCAAAAAGATATAAATATATTAATCGTTTTAGATAAGAAAAAAATGATAAGTAGTTTAAATAGCTTGCATAATGGGAAAAAACAAGCTATTAATAAATGAATAACAAAAAATTATGAGTGTTTTTAACTGATAAATATTTACAAATAGTTTTTAATTTCAAATGCAACAATTTGAATATTAAGTTTAAATTTTAATTATTTAAAGACTGTTAATTAGGAAAATTTATTTTTTCACTTAAATTTTCATTAATTATCTCTATAACTATTAAAAAATATAAAGTTAATATATAAACTTACTTAACTATGCAAAATTATTTTTAGTTTTCTTTATTTTTACTTTTTAAATACTTTGTTTTATTTCTTAATAATTGCAATTGCTTTGCTAAAGAGAAAAATTTTATTTTAATTATTCTTTCCTATAAATTTAATATTTATAGTTACTGACAATGTTATTTTCCAATTATTTAATTAATTAAGTGATTCATTGATTTAATGATTGGGAGCTATTATTGTACTTTATTAGGATTAATTACTAGAAATACAAAGTAGTTTTCATAAAAGAATTTAATATTTAATAAAATAACTATTATTTTTGAACTCATAAAATGAACTATAATTTGTAATTAAAATTATAAAATTTAAATTAAAACTTGAAACTTTAATATTTGAGTATATTTATGGTTAACTAAATAAGATTTCTCTTTATTTGATTATTTTATCATATTTTTAGTTTCAACATTAGATTAAACTTTATACTTTATTATTAAAATTAATTTACCTTAAACTTTATTATTCCTTTTTTAAGGTAAATTTTAAATAAGGCATAACAAATAATATTTAACATTTAAATAACTCAAAAAC
The DNA here is from genome assembly GCA_000260095.1 of Tetrahymena borealis. Classification (NCBI taxonomy): domain Eukaryota; phylum Ciliophora; class Oligohymenophorea; order Hymenostomatida; family Tetrahymenidae; genus Tetrahymena; species Tetrahymena borealis. Next base: position 10,232 of record AHAN01001201.1, read on the forward strand.
TTTGCGAATAAATGTGCTTGTACTTTATAGAGTAATTTCCAGTATATATTTGATCTTTCATCACTTTCATATAAAATTTATATATTTTTTAAAGAATATCTTTAGGAGATAAAGAATATCTATAGGAGATAAAGTTTCTCATTATTAAAGAATTTCAAAAGATATGATTTTAGTTAGATTCCATAAATAATTTATTTTTTTTATTAAACAATTTTTACCCATTTATTTTTTTAATTACATTAAATGTTAATAAATAACCATTTCACTCAAATTTCTTTAACCCAATATAAATAAATTCTATAATTCTACCAGAAAACCTATACATTCACTCTCTTTATTTGATAGATTATTTGGGAGAATGAAGATTGGTAGATAATCAAAAAATTTTTCTGTGATTGCAAATACAAAATATCAAAATTATTAAATAATTGTAGAAAACATAATTTGTAGCTATTATTGCTCTTAAATAATGATTAAATATTAAGGATAAAAAAGAATGCTTGATTTTTAATTCCATTAAGATGATAAAGGTATTATGCAAATTAAATTAATATATTGATAAGTATAAATTAGAAATGAAGAGATAAATTAATTTCTCAGAAGGAGATAAAATAACATCAAAGTATTAAATATTTAGCTAAAAGATATAGTCTGTAAAGAGGGGATAAATTGAAAGGGTTAAGTAATGAATTACAATTGAAACTATGGTTATTGTTGCTAGGAAATTAAAATAGATAAAATCTAGCGAAGTACTATAACCTCTATTGAAAATAGTTTATGAGGGAGATAATGAAAATAAAAATAGAAGAAGAATTTTATATCAATAGACAGAGTTGGGGTGTTAAAATGATTGAAAATCAATTTTCTTTTATATATAGCTCAATCTGAAAATTTCTAATTATGTAAATAATAAGCAAAATTAATAATTATTTGTGCTGATAATATAGTGATCAGACAGTCAGACATACATAGAGAAAGCATACCTGAAAAATAAATATAAGGAATAGTAAAATAATTAATATTAATTATAATTCGAAACACTTATCATATCAGTAGAATCACTAATTTTTGTGAAAAAATTAAGGATAAATTAGCAGGCAAATTAATTGTAACTCAAATATAAGAAAAACAAGCAAAATACATAGCTAGCACAAAGTTATCTCAACAATTTAATCATTCAAAATGTAAAACGAACCTTTAGTGCTCAGTAACTAGGGTGAAGAATAAAAGCAAATAAGTTAAACTAAATTAGATGATCTTGATTAAGACACCTAATAAGATTTGGATAAAGAAAAAAAAGAAGCTCGTGAATGGATAAAAAAGAACTTAGATGCTGAGTTAAGATCTAAATATATGCAAAAGTTAGGAATCACCAAAAAATCATTTAGCTTCTTGAGTCCAGTTATTGAAGAAAAGCCAGAAGAAGTGGAAATTTAAAAAAAGTTAGATGAAAAGCTTAAGGTTGATAAACTTTTCGAGTTGGGAGAGTATTAAATAACATTCTTTTCTCGTTCTGATGATGATGTACGCAAGAGTTATATTAAAAAGCTATAATCTTAGAATATTTTGAAGAATAATCAAGCATAGAAACATTAAACATGTAAGACCAAATAATTAATCAATAATTATTCATTATTAACTTAAAGAAAACATACTTATTTTAATTATTTTAACAGTAGTTATATTTGATTGGGATGATACTATTTTGTGCACTAATTACTTAAGTCAATACAATTTTGTCGATTTACCAACTGAGGTATTAAGGCAGCTCAGTAACCTCGATAATTCTGCAGTAAGATTCTTTAAATAGCTCAATTTGTTCGTTTTCTTCTTTTTTTAAAGTATTTTAAATCCTTTATACTTAATTTTTATAAAAATATCTATTCATTAGAGCAAATTATTGAGAAAAGCTATCAACTATGGAAATACCTATATAGTAACTAATGCAGCTAAAGGATGGGTTGAATATAGTAGCAAATTGTAAATATATTTAAACTCTTAATTAATTGATTTACTAAAATTTATTTTAAATTTGGTTAGATTCTTACCAAGGGTAAATGCTGTTATACAAGAAAATGTTATCACAGTAATATCTGCTAGAAACGAATACGAAGATATATTCCCTGGAGATTGTTATAAATGGAAAATTGAAGCATTTAAAGATTTAAAGAAGAATTATGATGAAGATGTAAATAATTAAACTTTTTTAATTTAAATGCCAGTCTATACCTATCTAAAAAATTCATTTTCTTATATTTGATTGTTAACTTTAAAACTAATATTAAATAGTTAATAACAAATTTAATTTGTCTTGGTGATAGCAATATTGAAATTGAAGCAGCCCATGTCCTTGCTAAGGGATTCAATTAATCCTTAATTAAAACCATTAAATTTAGAGAGAATCCTAAGCCTGATGAGCTGACTAAATAATAGGATTTGGTAGCTGATAAATTTGAATAAATTTATATAGGAGTTAAAAATTTAACAATTCGTTTAGAGAAGTAATAGTTATTTCAATTTTAAAGATCTATTTTAAACCAAATTTATTATTAAAAATAGGAAAACTAATTAATCAACTAGCATATATTGAAAATTTTTCTCGATTTATTGGAAACCTTTAATACTCCAGATATATTTCGCAATCCTTCTTAAAATAGTAATAATCAAACAAACAAACAAATAGACAATAAATCAATCAATCAATCAATTAATCATTCACTTACATAAACACATTAACACCACATTAACTTATAATAAAAGAAAATAAAACATTTCAATAACAATAATAATTTTGTATAAATTAAAACTTAATTGAAACTCCAAATTTTCTATTCAATAAAAATTAATCATAAATTAGAAATTAAATGATTATTCAGAGATAAAGCCATAAATAAATTCTTAATTCACCTATCAATTACCTTCATAACCATAATAAATAAATAAAATGTTCCCAAATTTAAATTATTGAGAAACTCAATCCTTATATTTATTAAATATTTAAAGTATCTTATATTTTATCAAAGTTTATACCTTCCTATTTTTACAAAATCTTTATCCTTTTACATTAATCTATTTTAACCATTAAATTTCTTTTTAATTTTATTTATAATTTATTTCATTAAATAAAATAATCGCAATCCATAAATATAGAGTTTATTGTAAAAAATAAATACTGTAAATCCTCATTAATTTACACCTATAAATTAGTTTTTATTTTAAAAATATAGTAGAGTTAGATATAATAAATGGATTATTTTTATATTTTTTATTAAATTTAATATAAAAAATTTAACGTATATAAATTTATATAATCTAATTAAATATAAATAGTTTAATAAAATTTAGAATAAATATATTTAGATTTAATTAATGGATAAAAACATAAATGTGAAATGAATTTGAGTGCATATGTTGTTTATTTTAATGCTTTTGTATGAATATTAAGAAATGAATATTGATATGGATAGAGTTTGAATATTCATGATACTATAAATAAATTGTTAGATAGAGTGCTTGAAAGAATAATAAAAATAAAATTCATATTATACTTGAAAATTATTCGTTTATTCCATACAAAAAAGAATTAAGTTAAAAAAAACTTGCAATTAATATACCAATCATTAGGTAGAGAAAGACTTGCATTGGGTACCTTTAGTTTTTTTCATTACAGAGAGACTCCCATTAAATCTACTTTGCCAAATTAGTGCTGAAATGCATTTTAAAAATATATAGATTTGAAATGATATAAAGCAAGTTATTCAGAGTGGAATAGCTAAACGATGAGAAGAAAACATATTTGCACGATTGTAAGCCCATCATTTGTGAAAAGAATAAGTTACTATCATATTGGGAATCATTATCATTGCATGAAAAGGAGAAGATTTTTATGGTTTACGATCTAAATATAATTGACGAATTGGTCGAAATACTCAATATTGCACGCACAAGAATCGCTACAACAGTAAATTCATTTCCTTTTATTTCCTAAAAATTTATTTTCCTATTAAATCCTTTTTATCTATCGCATATCTGATACTTACTTAACTCTTTTTGATTTACTACTTTTCCCTCTTTATATGAGGATAAAAATAAACAATTAATTTTTCGCAGTCCTACTAAAACTTTGCATCATAATATTTAGAAATTTTACAAAATAAATCCTACTTGCTTAAATATATCTAAGAGTATTGGACTAAAAGTCTATCTTACTATTGCTGCTATATACAAATATTTTGCAAATGATTGCATGTCTAATAGGAGATCAAATTTTTAGCATGTTAGAAAGTAAGATTTATGAAATAATTTATGAATGATAGAAAATTAGCATTAACATTCAAGAGAGATTTAAGAAATGGAATGAAATATCTTGAGACCTTACAAAAGGAAAGAAAGAGAGAAATATAATATAAAAGTAATGATGAAAATTAAATTGGATTAATAGAGATTTAAGAAAAATATTACCATCTTTACAACAGGTATAAAGGGAAAAAGTAGAGGTTAAAGAATCAGTTTTCATGAAAATGAAAGTGTCATAAGAAATAATCAATTTATTTATAGGAATGCATTCTTAGATATTTTTTAATTCACCATAAATAGGAATTTGAAAGAAAGAGTGGTTAGATTTTAAAAATGCCAGAAAAAAAAATTCTTTTAGAATACCTTTACTTTGACATGTTAGGGATCTTCTTTAATGACGAGCTTTTGATCAAAAAGTTTTTAAAATCGCTTTGTTTAATTTTCAATAAAGTAACAAATGATGTACATGAAAAACATCTTTAGAATTAAGATATTCCTGAATGTACAGATTCGAGTCTTATCTAATCTAAGAAGAAGGTTCTCAAATTTAAGATTAGATCCTTAATAAGCCTATTGGATACTTTAGAAGTTGAAGTTGATCAATTCTGCAGTGGAGAAAAGGTTATTATAAGAAAGCGCCACTATTCTACATTATACTCTCAATTAGTCAAGAATCCACTTCCAAAAAACCCTTCTAGTGATGAAATTCGTTTAAAAATTAGAGAAATTACTGGATTACTCAGTATAATGTTAGAAAATAACCTCATTAAGGCTTATAAAAAGGCAAATAAGTATTATTTTACTTAAAAAAAAGAATCACAGAAAAGTATATCTGCTACTAGCTCTGCTAAAGTAAGTGTTTTAGTTTTATAAACTCCTGTGATAAATGATAAATTTAAAATAGAATCTAACAATAAAGAAAATAATAATGGTAGCAGTATTAATGTTTAAGATCATTAAAAGGAAGAATTATTATTAGGTAAAAAAAGTTAATCCTCAACAAAAATAATTGGAGTAGAAAATAATCAAATTAATTAAGAAAATGCAAATATAATTGAAAATCTAGAGGAAATTAAAAACGAAGAATAAAAGATTATTAAGTAAGTAGAAGAATAAATAGAAATAGTAAATCCTACTCTGGACAATACCTAAAATAATAATGAAAGCTACATTCCTCAATAAATATAAGAAGAAATAATAATTGAGTAATAGAAAACAGATCATAATGTAAATGAAGAAAAATAGTCACAAGTAATATAAGAAATAACATAACAAATATAATAATAAGATTAGTAATAAAATGAAATAATAATTGAGGGTAATAATACTATAATTAATGATAATGGAGATAATCATGTAGTTTAAAATGAAATTACAGACGAATAGAATCTATCTGCAAATGAGTTGTAATAGATTTAAGAAAAGTAAAAATTAGAATGTTTTATGGAAATAGAAAAAGAATTTTAGCTACAAAATGAATATTATGAATGCAATTCATTTGATTCCAAGTAAAAGAGTGGAAATAAATATAAAGAAGATGATTATTCGTAACAATTTAATGAAGATCATCTGAGATCTCTTTCAAGCTCTCCAGGATATGCAATATTTTCTCAAGATGATATTGATACAGATTAATGTGATAAAATTAATAATAAATCTAAGAAGAAAAAGATAAAAAAATACAATGAAAGTGAAGTTGAAACTATTAGTAAAAAACTCTGCTTTGTGAATGTAAATAGTTTGCTAATTAGACTTGATTCAGAGAGTAATGAAGATGAGAGATCAATATTTGATAGTGATGAAGAATACTATGAGCCTGATGAAAGAGAAAATTTTCACTATAACCAAGATTTTAAAGATTATGATATAGTGGATGTATTAGGAGAGAATTTTAAGTTTGATCCTAATTTTAGCTTGAGCAAAGAGAGAATTAATTAACTCCTACTTTCTTCTCAATAACAATAACAGTAACAACAATAATACTAATATCACGGTGGAGTTCAAAGTATTTAACAACAATAACTACAACAACCATCAGTATAATCTTCTTCAGGAAAAAAGTTGTTATAGATTAACAATAATATTGATTAATAAAAGAGTATTTATTCTGATGATTCATTCGATGAATAAATAACTAATGATAGAAACGAATTTAATAAATAAGGAAAGTATTATGGAGGACATAATTCTAACTCTCAGAAAGGTAGATAATAATAGTAAAACTTTTTTAAATAAGATTAGATGCACTAAATGATGCCAAATATGCCATTTCAAGCTTTTAACCCTCCATACTCACAACTCCCGTTTATATTGCTGTTAAATTAAAATATGATGATGAATAACTAACATGTTTAAATGCCTTAATAAACTAAATATAAAAACTCTAATAAGCATCCAAAAAGCAATAATCCTTCTTCTAATAGCATGAGTAGCTCTGTAATCCATCCCAACCCCAATAATATAGTAAGTTCTAATAGAAAGAATAACTAAACATCAAATGATTACTCACATTTCAATAATGCACCAACTAGTAACAATATTTCAACAAATAATAATAGCAACAGTGGCTACACTTACTCCAGCAAAGGTTAGAGGAATAATAACACTAATAATAGTTCTAATAACGCCTCTAGCTCTTAATCCCAATCTTCTCATAGTAACCAAGGTTATCGTAAAAAAAGATTTAATAGTAAAGGAAACAATTAATGATCATTCTGAAGTGTTAAAAATATATATTAAAATATTAAAATGAGTATTATCTATAATAATTACTTTAAATATTATTAAAATTTTATTTTCAAATTTAATTTTTCTCACTTTTTATAATTATGAGATGATAATATTACAAGGTAACTTACCTACATCCCAACATACCAACCAACCATCCATCCATCCATCCAACTTTACCAATCAATCAATCAACCTATATATGTATCTCCCTATAAAACAAGAGGTTATTAAATATTTTAAATAAAAATTAGAAACCTATCTGCTTCTATATTAATTTACTATATTATTCATTTATAATTTTGTATTTTATATACATTTTTAAATTCTTTTTACTTTCTTTTTCAATCAAATAAACATTCTCCCTCCCATTCTAATCTAATCAAAAAATTCTTAAAATTTTCTTTTTTACATAAAATTTTTTCATTCAATAAAACTCTAAGAAAGATTTTTAATAGTTAAAATAATTTAAGTATTATTTTACTTTAATTTTATTTCAAATATTTTATACATTAAAATAATATATAAGTTGTTTAATTAACTTAATTTAAAGAAAATAAAATCAAATTTATTTCAAATGTCATTATTATTATAGTTGTTGTTGCTGTTGTTGTTGTTGTCGTTGTTATTGTTGTTGCTGTTAGATCTTTCTTATTATTAATCTCCAATTTAGCTGTTGATATCAAACTTGTCAATCTTTCTATCAAATTGATCCCAATCTGGATTCTTCTTATAAAATCTTTCTTTGTTATACCTTAAGAAATAAATAGCAAAGGCAGAGAAAAGTACTCCCCAGAAGGCACCCCAACTTGATACCTTATCCATTATAGTATCATATACAACTTCATTTTAGACTACATCCTATTTTTTAAAATCATTATAATTAGTCTTGAATTAATAGTAAAAATTTATACTTCTTAGAGTCTTGTCCATACTTAGAAAGCATATTAAGATGGCATAGTTTTATCTGCAGTAGCGACTTATACTTAATCATTAGCAGTTACATTAGAAACATAGTTATACTAGTTAACTATTTCAAGTGTTGAGCTAAGTTAATGTGTAAAACGAGTAGCAAAGTCAGGATATCTATCGACTTCACCAAGTTGGTATACTACTTCTGCTCTATTATACAATCCAGGGACAACAAAATAATAGAATGAGTAGAATTAATTATCATCAGCATCTACAGATTTTCCTGAAGCATAATTTGTTGATGCTTATTTTTTAAAGTAAGTAAACAATCTTCCACCTTTTTTTTTAAGAATAAAGTAAAATTAATTAGATTAAACTAAGTCATATATTTTATTATTCATTAAAAAAATATATTCCTGACCAGAAAAAAAAGCTAAAATAATACATCTAATATATCCTTTAGATTTATTTTTTTATGTTTAATGTCTTAGTGAAAGAAATAATTTTACCAGCATAGAGCTAATTGATTTCATCAGCACTAGCACAGACTTTCTTAGTAGTGTTTCTGCAAGTATAAAGAGTAAAACTAGGGAATTGATGAATCTTAGAAGTGTATAACAGTCCTTGCATTTAAAGAGGATCATCAGACTCATAGTAAGGAGCTAGAATTGTCATATTTTAAGAAACCCTTTTATAAATCAAAATTTTAGTAAATGTTCAATTTATAGAAACAAAATTCAATTTCTGCATAAATTTAGCTTCAAACGAATAATAAAATCTACCAATCAGGATCGCTAGAAACTAAATAGAGATCTCTGGATGCTTCAGTAAAACCTTGAGTATCAACATCATAGTATTTAATTTTTCTCTTTCCAACAATATCGAAATATGATGAATTAAAGTTGTAGTGCGCATCATTTAATTCTTTTCCACTAAGGAAGCCTATTGCCATATCAGGAGTGTCTATAACTGTATTATAATCTAAAGGAACTGAATATTGGTTAATTCTAGGAGGATTGTTTGTAAAGAAAGTGACTAGAGAGAAAACCAAATATCCAAAAAAGATGACAATTAAAGAGAGAGAACCTATAACTGAACGCTTTGTTGAAACTTCTTCAGTTTTAGGAACAGGAAGAAATGCAAAAATATCTATTGCATGTAAGCATTTGTTTTTCACTCCGTTGTTTTCAGAGCCATTTAATGGTTATTCCATTTTATAAATTACTTAATATTTTTGATATGTGTATTATCTTTAGTTCTAATTATGCTTCTTTTAATATGTTTATTTGAAGGATAATATTTATCAACTTAGCTTGCCTATATTATTTACACATATCTATCTATTTATCAATCAATCTCCTTTTCTAATTGTTTGTATATTTATCAAAAAAGATAATCTTAATTATTGATATTTTTTGATGTAAATCTTGTCATTTCATTACACTTATAATATTAAATTCTTCATTACACTTTCAAAATAGAATGGTTAGCAATACAATTTTCCTCAATCCAATCACAATACAAAATTATAAATACTATATTTAATTTTACTCATTTTATTCAATTACTTAACTTTTATATTCTCGATTCCTTGATTTTTATAATATCACTTTACCTCCATCAAATACTTTTCTCTTGTAATCAATTTTACTTCTCCTTTTATTTTATTTATATTACAAAAATACCTATGCTAAAAAATTTATTTAAATTCATAATTTTAAAATCCTTTAATAAAAAATAAATCTCATTTAACTTTTTAAATATAAATATAATATTTTATTAATTTGATACTGAATAAAATAAAAGAAATAGCATTTAATATTTAATTATAAATTAACTTATCATTGCTCATTTAGCAAATAGTTAGTCTTCTATATCTTAGCTTATTTTCAATACTTTAATTACCTATCAATTTATTATTTAAATATTCAAGTATATATTTGGATAAATTAGCTTTGAAATTACTTTGCTTTGGAAATCAATAACTGTAAAACACTTTTATTATTATTTAAATTACAAAATGTGTTGGTAATTATTAAGAATTTATGTTAATGTAAAAAAGTTGGTACAGGATTTTCATTTTAGCTTATAATAAATTCGATTGTTTATGTACCTATTTTAACCAAAATCTTTTAAATAGTTAAAGGATTAATTTAAAATACATCATCTCCTACTAATATAACGAAACTATTCCATTACAATGATTGTTAACAAAGGGGTTGGTAAACAAAATATTCCATAATTTGAGTAATAAGATTCAATAATTATTTAACTAAAATAATAAATCTAAAAATTGAAGATTTTATTTATTTTGAAGGTATTTACGAACATAAATTTATTATTATTTTTATTTTTTATTATCATTTATTGAACCAGTAATTTAAAAGTTTATTTAGATTTAATTATATACAAAGTTTATTTATTGTGTGATCTTCTTAAATTATTGTTTATTATTTTTTAATCTAAAGAGGAATTATTAAATATACTAATATTAATTATATTTGTATCAACTTAATTTCAATAAGATAAAGTTTAAGTTGCTAAGGTAAATAGAAATAAGATTTTTTAAATGTAAAACAATATCTATTTAGAAATGAAATAAGATAGTTATAGTAAGCTAATAAACTCTTTAGGCTAGTAAATATTTATCTAATAATAGAAATATGTTCTCTTTTAGTTGAAGGATTATATTAAATTAAGGAAAAATAGGGAAAAAAAGAACAAGTTTGAAAGTATAATAATAATCTTAATGTTAACGCTAATTATTAAATCAATTTTCTATATAATTTAATTAGAATAGAGAATGCTATACTCAATTTTTTAAATTTTCTATGAGAAAGAGGATTTTTTAAATTTGTGGTACTTAAGTTATTGATTGAAAAAGAGTTAATGAGATTTTATGATTTTATATATGTAGATAAGATTAAAGTAAATATCTTTGGAGAAATGAGATAGAAGATATAAAATATATCCTTAATATACCAAGTAGTTCATAGAAAGTACACAGAATTTTATGAAGAGTGGATTGAGTGTATATAATTAATCAGGACTATTGAGTTTATTTATGATGTTTTTAAGTTGTTGTTTTTTAATTTGTGTTACTAGATTGAAAGAATTAATATTGTAATTGCAAATTGGAGTAAATATGTGCGATCTATCATTCTAAGGAATAAATAAGTGAGGTTTTGTTCGTTTTCTTCAAAAAATTTATCTTTTCTGTCATTATTAAAGATTGCATATTTATTAGGCTGTTTTGAATTTATTATCAGGCTAGTCCACTCGCTCACTCACTCATGCTCGCTATTTATCCTTAAACTTAATTAAATAAAAATATATATTAATTGCATAAAATTTCTTCTAAAAAGAAAAGAAAAAAAAGTAAGTGATAAAAGAACATTAATCTAATTTATCATGTCAGACTATAAGCAAATAGATAAATTCATCGTCTGTGCCAATAAGCCATTAGGTTCAGGTGCATTCGGCTAAGTAGTAAAAGGATTTTTAAAGGACAATCATGCTTAGCAAGTTGCTGTGAAGATTATTTCCTTATAGAAGGTAGCAGCAGAGAGCAATTTCATTAAGCTTTTGAGAAGAGAAATTGAAATTTTGTAAAAGATCAATCACCCTAACATTGTAAAGCTTCACTATGCTACTAGAACAACTAACAATCTGTATATGTTTTTAGAATATTGTGCAGATGGCGATCTTAAAAAACTCTTAGAGAAGCGTGGTGGCAAGCTCCCAGAAAGCGAAGCCGTGCAATATTTTAGATAGATTTGCGAAGGTTTTAAAGAATTATATAAAAACAATATTATCCATAGAGATATCAAGCCAGCTAATATTCTCTTGCACAAGGGTGTTGCCCACATTACCGATTTTGGTTTTGCTAGAACTCTTGATTGCTCTGGTATGAATAACTAACTTAAGCTCACTTATTTAGGTAACTTTTAGAAATATTTAATTTTCTTGCTTCTAAATGATGCCAAAGAAAGTTTTTCTCTACTAAAAATTCACAAAAATTAGATAACCTATATTTTATTGATATAAAATATGAAACAAAAAATCCTCCCTCTATCTTATTTTTTGAGACTTATAAATCCTTCATAAAGTGAATGAGAAAGTTTGTGAATATTATTAATAAGAAATCTAAATTAAACCAAAGATGTCTATTTATCAACAAATTTTACTTCTAAGGCCATAGAAATTATCACAATTTTATCTTCTTTTCTTAATTCTAAGTTATTATAGAGATAAAACTATTTATTATATCTTTAAAATGTATAGACTCATTAAATTTAAACAATATTTCTATCTTTTACTTTTAATAGGTACTCCACTTTATATGTCCCCTCAAATTTTGGCAGAAGAATTCTTCTCAAGTAAATGTGACATTTGGTCTTTAGGTATGATGTTCTACGAACTCCTCTATGGCAGAACTCCCTGGACTGGTAAGACTCCCAATGAACTACTTGAAAATATTAGAAAGAAACCCCTTGATTTCCCTGAACAACCTCTTCGTTCTGAAATTGTTAAAGACATGCTTCGTAGAATGCTTGTTTATGAAGATGCTGAAAGAATCAGCTGGGATGAGTTATTCTAACATAAAATTATTAAGTTTGATAATGAAGAAGTTGCCAAGCATCTTGCAGAAATTGATCAAGAATAAAATGCATTGTTAAAATCTGCTGCAAGAAATGAATACTATGTCAACAACATCAGAGTCGTTGGTGTTGATAAAAAGATGTAAATCAATGCTTTCAATACAGATAAGGATAATGTTATGTAATTAACTACCGTAGGTGAAGATAACTCTACTGATATGCAAGTTAAAGAGGTAATTTCATTTTATATTTTGAAAAAAATTAAACAAAATTAGATTAGATCTTAAAATTAATACTAATATTTTTTTAAAAAAATAATAAAGTCAAGTGATAAGATCAATATTGAAAAGGTAGCAGAAATTTAAAGATTATAAAAGTTACGTAGAGATTAGATCATGAAGATAGATTCTTATTTAACCTTTGATCGTAACTTAGGTATCTTTGTAAACTTTACTACAAATATGATCTTTAAACTCTACAAGGAACAAGTTCTTAAAATGCCAGAAGATCTTTTCTATAGAATAATCTTCTTGCTTTAAAAGAATTAGTTGATTGGATTCTAGAATTTAACTGACTGTATGATGGGTAGAACAGAATAGACCAAATTCCCTGCTGATTAATGGAAAATTTATATCTAATCTAAGGAGTATCTAGAAACTTTACAAATGATTCGTCAAGATATACAATATGTTAAACCTTACTTCTAGGAAGTATTTGTCAGAGCCCACAACTACTTATAAAAGTTTGAAACTCAACCAAAGATTAAGGAATTCTTCTAAATCTTAAACCAAGAATTAAATATGAATGACCAAACTTTCTAAAAAATTCTTAAGTCAAATTTATAGGAGTTTATTGATGAAGCCTTCAAGTTGGTTGCTACTGCCACTAACAAAAAGAGAGAGCTCCTATAATGTATCAAGTATTCACTTATCTGTAAAAATCCTCATCATACATTTGTTTGGAAAGAAGATGACATTAGTTCTTCTGATTTCCACGAATTTTATGATGAATACGATAATAAGACTGAATAACAACTCCATGATGAAGTAGTTAAGGATCTTAAAACTATTGAAGAAAATAAATAATGATCATAAATAATAATTTTAATAAACCAAAAAGCTAGATAAATAAACATTTTATTCTTATTTGTTTTTCAAATATTTCATAGAATTTATATTCGAAATCTATTCTATTTTTTAATTTGTTTGGTTTGGTTTGTTTACTTGCTTATTTATTTTATTTTATTTTATGCTTCATTTGTAAATTCTATCAATAATTAAGCAAGCTTAAGAATTATTATTTCTAAAATACTTACCTTATTTCAATGAATTTCGAGAGAATTTCACCCTCCCATTTAATTAAATTTATTTTTGAGAAAGAAATTATGCTAATATAAGCTTACATTTGATATTATTTGTCTTTAAAATAGACTTTATTAAAATAAGATTCAGGTTAAAATTCTATCCGATTGTAAATTAGTATGTTTGATAAAAATTATTTAGCATTGGAATGATTAAACATGTGAATTATTATTCACTATTAACAGTAAATAAAAGGATATTTATCATCCAAACATAAATAGGTATTGCTTCATACATTCATACATGAATAAAAAGAAATAAATTGAGTAAAATCGTGATCAATAAACTCACTCTCAATGCTTTTGACTTAAATTTTTGCAAATAAATTGAAACAAACAAATAGAAGTTATTATATTTCCTGTTTTTGGTTATTGTTTTCTCGACTTAATTAACTCAATTGAAAAATCTAAAGAAACTAATTACATAAAAACAATTGAAGAACATTAAAACTACTACGATTACAAGCATAACAAAATATTTTAAAATTTAATCAACTCCACATTCTTGTTAGCATATCCAGAATTAACAAGGGGATATAAACAGAAAAGAACTAGTAGATTTACAAATACAGCCATTTCCTCTCAAGAAATCTTATAAATATTATTAAAATGGGAAATAAAATTTACAAGTAGAGTTAGATGTCAAAGGCAATCCATGAATATGAAAATGGGAGTTATTAAAAGTGCATTCACATTCTCAAGGAGGAATTAAAATTTCACCCAAAATCAAAGGAAGCATTAAGAATAATTTTGAAAGCTCATCTTAGATTATATGAATAAGATAAAGCAGAAGAAATTTACTAAAAATTCTTCCCTTTAGGAACACCTGAAGATGTTTAAACAAAATCTATTTATATTAAAGAAACAATTTTTTATGATGAAGCTAAAGCTCGCTTAATGGGAAAAGAATTGTAACAATTATTAGAAAAAATGAGATATCATAACACTTCTACAACAACAAATGGCCAGTAAAAGGATTTGATTAATTAAAATTAGCAGTCTTAGACTTAATAATAAAATAATTTAAGCACATCAAATAATAATAATAACAATATAAACTCATCTGTGGCATCAGAAATCATAATTACTAGTGAATCTCTCAGTTTCGCTAAGGCTATTTTAAAATATTTAGATTGTCATTATGAAGCTGCAATAAGCAAATTACAGAATGATATTATATCGCAAGGAGCACTGATCAGTGCTTAAATGCGATTCGATGCCTACTTACTTATGATAATGTCTTACAATAAATAAAAGGCCTTCAAACAGAGCTAATAACTAATTTCTGAATAGTAATTTTTTTTATATATTTATTATTGCTATTACTAATATAAAGACTTATTTGTAATTTTATTTTGTTTCCTTTAAGAATGTAATAGGCAGCTGCTCTCAGCACGGATAAAAACTTCGAATTAAGTTCAATATATGCAGAAACTTTAGCTTTATAGGGAAAAGTTGAATAGAGTGTTGAAGCTTATAAAGTATGTTTAGATATTGTTCCTTCAAATACTTTTATTATGTATCGTTTGTTCAACTTATGTGTAAGAATGAATGATCTCAGATAATCAAGAGGATATCTCGAAAAAGCATTCAAGGCAAGACCAACAGATAGTCTCTGCTATAAAATGCAGGGAGATCATTATATAATTATGAAGGATACAAAGAATGCAATTAAGATGTTTGAGAAAGGAATTACTTTAAATAAAAAATGTTACAGATGTTACGAAACGTTAGGAGATATATGCCCAGAAAATTAAAGACTCCAATATTATGAAAAATGTGCAAAGTTTAATCCTTGCTATACTGATGTAATGATTAAAATTGGTATACATTACTTACAACATTCAGATGATTTCTTGGAAGCTCTTCGTTGGTTTTTCAAGGCCTTAGAAAATAAATCACAGCATAAACTTATCTATTTCTATATTGCTCGTTCTTACTATTCTAATGAATAATATGAATATGCTCTAAAGAATTTAGCAATAAGCTTAAATCTAACATATGAAAAAATCAATGATTAGCTCAGCTTATCTGTTAAAATACTCAATAAATACTCAGAATTCTTTAAACCTTCTTTGATAATTGAATTTATTTAAAATATTCGCTTCAAATACTTTCAGTATTTCCTTACAATATCATAAAATCTAGACAATGTGTAATTTGCTAAATTATTCTCTTCATTTATTTCTCCAACCTAAATGTAACTCTAGTACTTTGGGTTATATAAACTAATTCTTAATAATATAGTAAATCCTTAACCTATATTAACTAACTCTCTAGACAATGATAAAAGTCCTTTCGCTTCTTCAACAAATATTTAAGACAATCTTAATTCTTACCTTATCAAAACCTAATATACACCAATCAATTTAATTGCAATAGAAAAGGCCCAGATCTACTTTTTTGACCTCTTCAACGATAAATGATTTTAATTTTTAAAATATATTTTGAATATCTACTACAACATTGGTAATAATAGAGATTATCTAATGAATAACAGATATTTGATCAACCACCATATAATTTATCTCTAATCTTAATTATATTATAAAAATAACTAAGCAAAAAACTTTATTTTGGTATATTCTCAAATGTTTTATTTCTTTAATTATTTTTCATCAAATATTCATCTATTTCTACTTTTATATGTATCGTATCTTCAATCAAAAGCATAAAATTTAATATTATGGTAAAAGAACATTTAACTTTTAAATAGATAATAAATAAATTTAATATTTCAGAATAATAAAATAATTTATCCTTCAAGAATAATTAAATTTTAAGAATAAATGGCTTAAAATTGATGATGTTCATTAGAATCAGCCTAGTAAATTTATTAATTTTCATTGGCTATTTACTTGAATGAAAAATGAATGAATTCAATGAATAGCATGCAATTTTTTACTGCTTCAAAAACTAATAATAATTGAAGAAAGATCGTTTCAAGAAAAAAGCAAAGGAAAAATAATAATTAT
Organism: Tetrahymena borealis; assembly: GCA_000260095.1. Classification (NCBI taxonomy): domain Eukaryota; phylum Ciliophora; class Oligohymenophorea; order Hymenostomatida; family Tetrahymenidae; genus Tetrahymena; species Tetrahymena borealis. Next base: position 27,103 of record AHAN01001201.1, read on the forward strand.
TGCAAAAATAAAGTATCTAACAATTCAATTAGTTTCAAGCCTACAGATATAATAGCAAATTTATTATAAATAACAGACAAACAAACAAACAAAATAAATAATCTAAAATGGCTCAAGCATGCGATAAATATACATCTTAAGCTCTCATGGGTATACCCTTTATTTTGTTTAAAATTAAGCAATTTTTAGAATATATCGCCTATGAGTAATCATTATGACCAGCAATAGATAGATGCGATTAATTTGAAAGAAATAGAAACAAATCATATTAGGATTTAATAATATAAAGTTATACAAATAAAATATAGGCAATTGGTATGAAGAAAGACTTGCACCTACCTAACCTTTCAGAGATAATCCTTCAACTAAGACAGTATATTTATTATTATAAATTGGAATTTTAGCAATTATCAGCTAACTAAACAATCTAATTTTTTATAGGCATAAATCATAACTATTTATTTAATCACAAAAGGTTAGAGAAGAAGAAGCTGCTATTTCATTTGCTTCAGATACAAATAAATTAATTCCTCTTTCAAGAGTGAATAGAAATTTACCTTGGGATTCAAAGGGAGTTATTGCAGATGATGGATTCGTAATATTATTTAATCTTAATGAAATTCTAAAAAAGCTTAAAGACTTTTAAATATGATTTTAATATAAAAGAAAATATTTTAATAAGAATTAATTTATGGATACATGTAGATAGATAGAATGAATTATTAAACATGTTTTAAAATATTATAAACAGAAAGAATTTAGATCAATAAATAGAACTACTTATGATGCTATCAATTTAAATAATTTCTATTAACTAGGAGACTGTAGATAATTAACTAAGCACTATACTGCTGAAAAGAAATATCCTGAAAATAATCCTACCTAAATATAAACTCTTAAAAGCAATTAATACAATTTACTCAACTAAACCAATTCATAGCACATTCATAAAGAGAGATAAGTTCCTAATAATGTATCTGACTTTGGTTCTACATTTAAAAAATTCCCAGAAACTCATGAGAAATTGTAAATTAAATGCTTTTTATTTTGTAAAATAATCATCATATCAATTAAAAAGCTTTGGCATGACAACCTATCAGTAATCATTTTCAAGACCCTTGAAAGAAACTGCTTAGGAGATTATTAATGCTTCAGAAAAGAAAGCCTATCACTTTGCAGGAACAAATGAAAGACCTGTTCATTAATAAAGCACTAAAATGACATCAGTTTTAACAGCAGAAAAATACAAAAATGGTAAAGCAAAAACAAATATAAAAATTTAATTAAACTTATTAATTAAATTACAATATAATCTAATATATATTTTATCATTATTAATAGAACTTGATCCTAAAGATAATACAACAATCTAAAGATCTTGGTTACCCTATAAGGATAAAGCTTTGGTAGCTGCTCAAAATAATATTAAATAAAATGAAACAATTAATTAAAGTAAAGGATTTGCTCCTATGAATCCTTTAAACACTTATAAAAACAATTTGAACTAGGTTCAATAGCATGATATTGCTACTAGTTTACCAATTGGAGGTAGATAAATTATAAAAATTATCATTAATTTACTTATTCATTAATTTTCTGAATAAAAGCTGGTGAGCATGCTGATTAAAAAAGAACAAATCAACCTGGTGAATTTAGACATGTAAGAACCGATGTTACACTTATCAGAAATAAAGCTATTACTAAGAGATGATTGTTTGATATTAATGAAATTTAAACTGTTAAAATAAATGTTTATTAAAATATATTTCTTATTGTTTACAAAATAGATCCTTTTTAATACAAAAATAACTCTCATAATTCAATAAATCATTAATTTTTATAAATATTTTAATTGTAGATATTTTTAGATCTAAAAAACTAACAGTTAAGATGGATGAACACGAAATAAATATTTTATTTACAAGAGTATTTTGTTTAATAATTCTTTTTTCTCTCCTTATTTTGCTTATTTTGGTGCATTTAATTATATTCATAATGGTAAATCAATTTGGAATGTAAATTTAATTATAGTAGTGAGCTTTTTAATGTAGTGTTATGTTTGTATTTTGCTTAAAAAAGAGTGAAGGATTTCATTTGATATTTATTTATAGCTTAAGATTGCATCCTATGCATTCAACTATGACGAAATCCTCATCCTTCATTATTAAAAATAGTTAATCAAATTAAAAAATATAAAAAATATTTACTTTGTTCGATTAATCTATTTCTATTGTGTTAACCTCGCCACACTATTCGCATTCATAATCTACATAATTACTTTATTTTTGGATATTAATTTGGTCAAAACACTATCCTTTATTTGCTTTTTGGTGTTATTCTATTAATGATATTAATAAAGCTCTGTAAATGTTAAATAATTAGTAAATTTTAAGTACATTCATATAGCTTATCATATTAACTTCTTTAATTAGCATCACTTAACACTTTATATGCATCTATCAACTAGCTAGCTATTTTTTATTTATTATCACTAATAAAAATCAAATTTATTTCTGAATTTCTAAGATCAATTGCTTATTTACTCTTATGATTTATCTGGATGTTCTTATCTTATTTTTCTTTGAAAACTTTTCTTTATCTCCTCTAACGTAGAATCTATGCTAACTCCAAGAATGTCATAATAATTACTGACTGTTGCCATGATTCAATATTTATCTGTTTACTTTTTTTGATTAATTAATTGATTTAAAAATTCTGCGAAATTATCAAATAAATTTGCTTGGCTATTTTTAATCAATATCTAATTTAGAAATTCTTAAATCTTTAAGAAAATTTATAATAAATTCTTTCAAATTCATGTTTTAATTCATCAAAATGTAATAAAATGGTAAGATTAATATCTTTTCAAAACTCTAATAGAATAATTGTAGAACTATGTAAACATAAATAAATATTTTTAGTACAAATGAACTAACTATCAAGGGTTCATAAACTTTTATATGCTTTCTTTACTTACACTCTCTGAAAGAGTTGGTAGTTTATAAGAGTAAACAGTATTAAGCATTTAAGGAAACTTTCTAAAGGATGGAATATCTGAAGGATTAAAATTTAGGCTTGTTATACTTTATTTTTTTGAAAGAACATTTTTATCTTATAATAATTAAGAATAAGACAATGAATTTCTGCTATCTTTGGCTAGTTGAGTAAGAAATATATTCCCAAATTATTTATTCTATTAATACATGCTGCTATATTTAGTATTGTTAGTAAATATTTTCTCAATTAACTTATCATCGTTATTGCATTCTTGAGAAAAAAGTGTATCTTATTTGCTATATTTTCGATACTCATCTTTTAATAAATTACCTTAAATAGAATCTGATTTTAACTAAAATAAGTTTTGTATTTGACCTTTTTATCTTTCAGAGAAGTTATTCATTGAATTGTATGAAATATTAGCACTGTTTGTATACTATGGGGCATTTTATCTTAAATTATTAGATTTTGTAAATAAATTCATTTTAGAATGTTCATCTAGCTGCTTTTTAAACGACAACTTTGTATTATTAACATAAATATTTTTCTCTCTGGGAATAATTTTCAGTTTAACTTATAACTCCTTTATCTTCCTTGCATCTAACTTATCTTATATCCTAGGTTTCTCACCTAAGCTAGATTTATCTATTTATGAATTATTCAATCCTTTAATTCTTGATTTATCATTCAAATAGTAATCGGATTAAAGATCCTCTTGTTCTTAATCGTCATCTTTACTAACTTCGCTTTATGTTTCATTGTATGCTTAAGATGCTTGTCTATCTAATTTTTACAGATTCTTATTTTTAATTTAAATAAATTTAATCAATTTTATTTTTATTAAATAAATATTATCTTTATTTTAAAGATTTTATTATTTTTTAGCCTTTTCTTTTTATTAAATAATTCATTGGATTGATTTAAATCATAGAAGCTTAAAAAAATAATAAAAATATTGAATAAAGAAATGGATAAATAAAAATTATGATCATCCTGTCATCAAATCTAAGAATATTGAATTAATTACTCCTTGTTAGCTTTGTCCTATTTCAAATTATGATGTATTTTATCTGGATAAGCTTGGCTCACTTAACCTATTATGATAGTTTTAATAAATTAAATTCTATTAGTGCATTATTAAATAATTTACTAAGAATTTAATCTGGATCGAGAGTAAGTATCATACTATTTGAAATTACTATTTCTCACTTTATGAGTCGGTTTAAACGCAGATGCATTAAAACGAAATGACATTCTAGATGTATTCATATTACTTTCTTCAGTATTATTTATTCCTTCTTCTAGAATAGTTTTTTCAAGAAATTTGTAGTCTTTCAAACAATTTCCTATATCAGTTCTCACAATTTGAGGGACATATTAGTTTAATTCAATTCTAGTCTCACAACTTTCTTAGAATTTAGAAAATAATTTCTGTAGGAACCCCATTTTTTCAATATCCAAATTGGTTAGAGCTTATACGTTTAGCAAGAGAAGAGGTGTAATTTTGATATCGGGAGGTACTTAGTTTTATATCTCTTTAATATTCCCATTCTAACAAACTTTTTTAGCTTCAGCATAGTGTCTTAAAAAGTTATTTAACTTATTTTTATTTTTAATAATTCTTTCCTTACCTTCTTCCAACTGTTAAAGAACAAAATGAATTGTTGGATATATTTATTCAAATTACTCATTGAGCTACTTCTATGCATATAATTAAATTTTTGCTATGTAAAATTCCTTAATATCTTCACTCGTTATACTCTCCGAATAAACTTTGCAATGCATATCTAATATTTTTGCGAACAATGCATTTTTAATCAAATCTATTTAAATCTGCTACTCCAATCCATCTAGGAGAGCATAAAGAAACTTCTCTACTGTTTTTAAAATTCTTAGAATTATTTTTAATCTCCGTTATTTTGATTTATCTATCTCTCCCCAAAATTCTTTCAGCCAAATAGAAATTGTGTTCCCTATATTTTCAAGGATATCGTTGTAGATATTCTATTGCTAAACCTAAGAGCTTTTAGTTTCTTTTGGTATTGTTGATATTTTTTTGCACGAATTTCCTAATCTAAGAATATTTGCTGTATCGTTCACTCTCTTTTAAGAATTACTTAAACAACAAATTATGCCTGTGTAAGAGTTTCCTACTAAGCTCTCTCTAAGAAACTCTGTAAATATATGTTTTCTAAAAGGAATAATAGCATTCTTTTTTTTAGTACTCATTTTAGATAATTATCTCAAGCAATTCATTAAATTTGACATCATACACTCCTCCTATTAATTATCTATAAAAAATTTTAAATTATAAGTTTATTATGAATAATACTACTACTTATTATCTCTTCGTAAGATCCATCACTTGTTTTAACAATTTTGAGAGAACTATAAATTGTATCTTAACTGACTAAGACATTCTCACTTCTTTCACACTTAAAACAAAGAATAATATTCCCTTTTCTTTTAATGTCTTCACTATTTTCTATATTATCTAGCCCTATTCTATTGTCAGAAAAATTTTAATTTAAAAACTAATTGTAATATTTTAATACTTCAAAATTTTGAGTGATGTTCTCAAACTCGTTACAATAACCTCACTTATTCCTAAAGGAAAGACCTCTCCATTTTCTTTTTCATATAGCTTATGAGGATATTTATGGTTAACTAAGAGATCATAAAAGTGACTTTCATAATTATAATACATACTCATCTTTAAAGTAGTATTTTCACGATCTGGACTTGCGTATAAGATATCAAAAATTTCTTCAAGAGACAAAACAAATATTCCTGGATCTCTCATTCCTCCAACTAATCTATTTATTAAATTATTCTACTTAAAAATTTGCAACTTAATGGATTTTAATAAAGTAACCAAAGAAGTAAATTAACAATAGCTAATATAGATTTTAAGAATTAGTAAATCATCTAATAATTTTATCTACCTAGAACCTACTTACATTGATTACTATATTATAAATATTTTTAGAGATTTAATAAATACGTTTAGGTTTTTCCTGAGCTATCTCCTCCAAAAACTAAGATAGATTGATTCCATCCTGCAACAAACTTTTATATCATAGGGCTCATTGCTTTCTTATATAGCTATTAATTATTAGATTCTTCTCCTAAAACTTAATCAAATGTATAACTTTTCTCCTTTTAAACTATTTTTTTCTTCTTTGGCTAAATGTAAAAAAACGCAAATTAAGTTAATCCATTTCCTTTAAAATATTAATATATTTACATCTATATTGATGTTATTAAAATTTATAGTCTAAGGATTTAATACTATCAGTGAAGGTCTTTCTTAACTCTATTAAGTTTACTTCTCCTCAAATGTCAATTATTTAATGTTAACAAATACTTTGTGTTATTGAACTCCACCTAAATATGGTTTTGGGGGATTCAATAAAAATATTTCTTCTTTAGCTTTTAACCTGCTTTCTAATACATTTAGTTAAAAAGATATTCCTTTTATATAATTTTGTATATAAAGATTAATAATTGTTAATTACCTTAAGCCATACTGACATTATTGCTTTAACTAGCTTAGCTCTTTTATAATTAAGGAGTCGCATTAATATTAATAGAAGTCCTTTCTTTTGTAGCTTATCTTTTACTTGGGCTAGAAATTCTACTATTTTATGTTAGTTATACTTGAGAATAGGAATCTTTCTTAATGACTTAAATCTTTTTTCTTTTATCTTTAAGTGATTCCTACTATTTTATTAGACTAAGCATGAAAGGTTCATTCATTTAAGCTATATTTATTTATACAGAATATATTATTTTCTAATTTTAATAAATACTATTAAAGAGGCATTACATTAACTTCTCTTTATCATTTTGTGTTTATTGAAAGCAATAAATATAATAAATAGGAAGGCAATCTTTATACCTTTTATCGGACTATTAAATCTATGTTAATTGATATTTGCAAAATTCTATTAATTAATTAGATTATTTTGCTGTTTTTCTTAGTTGATATGTTTAATAATCTTACAATATATCAAACTAAAGTAAACGCATATCACAGTTCAATCAATTAATCTCTCAATATATTATTAATTCTAATAATATTTTATTTATCAATACTATAATAAATTAATAAATATACTCATTTCAAATAGCTGTACTGTGTATTGATATCTTAAAACTTTAAAATAATATAACTCTGAGGAATTAATTATAATATTATAATTTTAAGTTGTTTTCCTATTTAAATTACCTAATTTACACTATAAAGAAAAGTAAACTATATTTTTCTAAATAAAATTAGCTTTAAATTTATTAATATAATTTATAAATTTAATTCTAATTATAAATTAATTAATTAATTAATTCAAAATTCTTTCTTAACCAATCAGTCATCATAGCATAATAACTTTTAAAAATAACTAATTTTCCATAATGTAAACTTCAATTTTTCTTGTTGATTAAAAATAGAATGCCTTTAAACTAAAAAATTTATTAGTTTTCACAAATTATTTTTCTACATTTAATCTAAATATATTACTCTAATTTTAAAAACTCTTTGTAAAAAGGATTTTTATTTATTTAATTATGAATTACAAATTTTACTGTGAAAAATTAACTTTCTAATCAATCAAAACATCTCTTAGATGATAGGCTTTATTATCCTACCTAAGGAGTATTTCTTTACAAATAGATCTTATTATTTTCTTTACTTAATTGTTTTAAACCTCTTTTAATATTTATTTATAGGAAATAGTTAAAATAATTTAATTTACAATAAGAATAATTTATTAACGAAAAATAAAATTTTTGATTAATAAATAAGCATTTATTTATTAAATCAATATAATATAATTATTAATTATATTTGGTGGAATATTTTGTATGTTTTTAATATTCAATCTATTAATTAATCAAATTAATAGTAAGGAAATTACATAATTCAGCACATTATTTATAGGTAAAGCAAAATCTAAGAGCTTAAATAGTCTAAAAAGCCTATCTTAGCTAATGAAATTAAGCAAAGAAAAGAAAAACTGATATAATTTAATTTTTAATCCATAATTTATGTGTAATTAGATTGATTGAATTTAGATAATTTTGGAGTAAAGGATATTATTTAAATGAATAAAATAATACCCCATCTTATTGAAATCACTGAAAAAAATTTAAAGAAAGAATCAAACAAACTAACAAGATATTAGAGAAAATTTTAATAATATCTCTTATTCATTCAATTATACCTTCAAATTTAATAAATTTATAATAATTGGTAAAGAGTGCAAGTTGATTAAGAAATCAAACTATTATTCTGCATAAAATATAATAAGAAAAGTAAATAATTACTCATATTGTGAGCAACTCATAACATTAAAAGAAAACTATCTTAGCTAAAGCATGAGAGCTCAGTCTATGAATATATAGTTTACTAATGAATCTAGGTCCTATTAGCCTTTAAGAAAGTAACAAAAATAAATATAGGAAGAAAGAAACCATAATTTAGTCCATAAAAAGTATCCTAATTATGCATATGCACTAACTACCGAAAATTCATAGGAATCTAATATTGGAAACGTTCGTTTTGGCTAAGGGTTAATTGGGTTGAAAAATAAAAGTGCTAACAATAAACGTATATATCAACCTAGTTAAAAAATGATTAGTAGTACAGGATTTTAATAATAGGATATACCATAATTAAGTGGCTCATTCACTCCTGTTTTACTAGATTCAAATCAGAAGATTATACAGAAGCAATACAATAAGATAGAAGAGATGCAATTGAATAATAACATATTAATAAATAGAAGTAAAATGCAATAAAGTAATAGAAATTCTATGTAGCCAGGAGTATTTTATAGCAAATAAAATTAAATGCAATCGCCTTAGCTTAAAAAGTAATAGACTTATGAAGATAGTTACTTCAATAATGAAAAATAAATAGCTGTAAGTGAATAAAAGAGCTCATCTTAGATAATTAATGATTATATTTAAGGGAATATAAATGAACACATAGGTGGAGAAAACAATTATAAAAAATTAAGAGATGTCATTTCTTACGACTAAAAAGAGAAAAAAAGTATTTATGTCTTAGATTCTAGTTAAAGACAAAAACAAATTGAAAAGAAAAAACAGTTAGATTAAATTCCATCTCCAAATCTCTAAGGGAAAGAAATTATAAATAATTAAATATCAATATTTTCATAGAATAGAATTAATACAAATAACTACATCCCTGATATTAATGAAGAAGAGGAAGAATGGGATTAGTTTTAGTTGAGATAAATTGGATAAACTACTACTTAGTAGGAGTAAATTACTTCCAATGATAAGAATTTAATAAGACAAGCATCTCTTGATACTTCTGAAGGTAGAAAAGGAGGAATAAGTAAATATCATTTTTCAACATAAATTAATTGCTAATTTTTATTAAATAATTAAGGATATAATAATTCTATGGTCAAAAACAATGCTTTAGCCCAATCGAATACTTAAAATTATTAAAGACCAACCATTAATTCACCTCCTCCAACATAAAAGAAAGTATTTCTTTCTCCATAAAGAGTAGATGAAAAAAACATTCTTGCTAAATCTAATGTACCACTTTCACATTAAACATCCAGTAGTAAAAGTGGCGCAGTAGTTAAGCGTTCTTACTCAGCCGTTAAAAATCCGACAACTATTAAAAAAGAAGAAGCAAATCGTGATAAAAAAATAAACAAAAATGATTTAATAATATTAAAAATAAAAGAGTAGTGTACTTATAAAAAATATAATGATCCTATAGGTATTAAAAAAGAAAAGGTGAAGTAAAAGCAATAAAGTGAATTAAAATAAAGTAGAAAAATGAATTATACTAGCACAGGTGGATACAATACTAAGGTAAAAGAAGAAGCATAAATAAGAATAAGATCTTTAAAAGATAGTATGGCACCAGATGACCAACTTAGTAGCAACTTAGATTTCCCAGCTGCAAAATAGTTTGAAGAGGATGATGATGATGACGATTCCATGATAATGAGTAATGATGTATCTCTTGATCTTGATGATGATGAGGATACTAATAAGCAGGCTATTACCTCTCCTTTTGGGGGTTTAGCAAGCACATCTGATTCCCTTTAAAATAATGCTCTCAATAAATCAAAAGTAAATTTACTTAAATCTGTTTACTCAGGGCGTCCTTCAACAATATTCTTCCCTTACCATAAATCTTGCTAATAACCTTAACCTAGAGATACTTCTCGAAATATTGCCATATCTGAGTTTGAAACTAAGAAATTCAGTCTTAAATATAGAGTAAAATTTTGCAAATATTAATGATTAAAATAATTATAAATTTTTTAAAAATACAGATTAATGGAGAGAATCCTTATAAATGCGTGGTCAAAGCCTTTGAAGAAGCAGGTTTTGAGATGACAGAGGAAAATGATTGGAATTGTGTGTGGTCTTTGCCAAAGAAGGATAGAGTTAAGAACATGAACTTGTTTTAAAAATAAAATCACTTCCCAGGCTGCTGGAATTTAGGAAGAAAAGATTTTATGTGGAGATGTTTAAATAGAGTAAGGAGAAAATACCCAAAAGAATTGGATTTCGTTCCAAATACATACTTGCTTTGCAATCAAGGTGATTGGGATAGATTTTTAGCCAGAAGAGAGGAGGCTAGTAAGAATACATTATGGATTTTAAAGCCCGCTGATTAAGCATGTGGTAGAGGAGTTAAAGTTATTAGCAAAACAACAAAAGTTAAAAGAAAATAAAATCGTATTATCTGTGATTATATTGCTAATCCTCATCTGATTAATGGATTAAAATATGATTTACGTTTGTATGTACTTGTTACTAGCTATGATCCTCTTAGAATATATCTTTATGAAGAAGGTTTAACTCGTTTTGCAACTGAAAAATATACTACTAATACAAAGGAAGTCAGTAAACGCTATGTGCATCTTACAAATTACAGTGTAAATAAACATGCAAAAAAGTTTGTTAAAAATACTAATCATGATGCAGATGGAGAAGGATCAAAATGGTCTTTAACTGCATTAAAATCTAAATTCAAATCAATGGGAATTGATGTTAATGATTTATTTGGGAAAATAAAAGATGTTATTATAAAAACATGCATTTCTGCAGAACCATAGATGCTTGATATTGTCTCTAAATCTTAAGAGCATAGAACTAATTGTTTTGAACTTTATGGATTTGATATATTGATAGATTCTTCACTAAAACCTTGGATATTAGAAGTAAATGTTTGTCCCTCATTGAGTTCTTCTAGTCCTTTAGACAGAAAAATTAAGCATTCTTTATTAGTTGATGTTTTAAATATCATTGGCATCAATCCTTATGATAAAAAATAATATTCAGAAGATAAAAAGAACAACCTCTTTACAAGAGCATTTAATTCATCCGCATCTAATATGCTCGATCCGAATGATGATAAAGGAAACAATCCAAAGAAAAATTTTAGCAAAAATATTAATGATATTTATGATCTCAATTATGATAATTGTTTAGAAAAACTTTCACCAGAAAATTGGGAAGTCCTTTTCGAAACGGATGAAGAATTCTACCGTAGAGGACATTTTGAAAGGATTTATCCTATTCCAAACAAAGAAAAGCTTGATTACTATTCGCAATTTTATGAATTTCAAAGATTTAATAATATAATGGTGTAAAAGTGGATAACTTCAAATTAGAATTTCTTGGAGAGGATCCTTAAAAAAAGATATCATACAGTTGTATGAAAAGATGAAGAAATAGATTATATATAAATTAATGAAGAAAATGTTCGTTCATTTGACACTTTAACTTATATATCATTATTAAAAAATTCCATAAATCTAATTTGATAAATTATATAATTACTTTCACAATAATATAAACCAACATATTTTTATTATTTCTCCAAATCCTACTAAACTAATCTCAATCTAAACATAAAAAACATATTAAATAACTTAATTTAATCATTGATTAACTAAACAGACTAAAACATGTAAACTATAAATTGTAAGTATTGTATTTAAAAGATAACTTATTATTTCATAATTACTTCATAAACCCACATAAAAAATATATTTAAAGCATGTTTTAAAGTATACACTAACCAAATCATTTATATATTTAAAATTAACATTAATTAAAGATGCTTTCTATAAATTTAATGTTGAAGGAATTCAAAATAATATCATTAAATGTATCATAGTAACAAATACTTTTAAAATAATAGAATTTACACATCTTAAATCTACTTTGACAATCTCATTAAATTAAACTTAATCAGTCTTGCAGCTTTCATAGTGTTTTACAAAGCAGACATATTAGCCATTTGGATCTGTTTTATATTAACAATTCTTATCTAAGCATCCATTCAAAACTTAAATATTATATAGACAATCATTTTTATTTGTTAGATTATTACACTTAGTCTTTTATTTTTCTTAACAATTTAATGAAAGAGTAGCTGCTTGATAATAACTAATCCTATTTTACCCCATAGAAACAGCGTCAGAATTAGCCTAAGCTGTTTTTGAATACGCCTGCAATTATTCTGAAAAACAATCGAAATATTTATTTGTTACTAATTATTTTTCACATTATTAATAAACACTGTCATTTAAAATTTCCTCAGCAGCATCATTACCGGACAAACATTTCTCATCTTCTTTACAATTAAAAACTTCATCATCATGGCATTAATATGTTATCCTCTGATTAATTAAGCATATTTATAAATCTGAAAAGAGTTTAGCATTTTATTCACTTGATAGATCACACTTAATAGAATTATTTATGGTACAACTTGTAATATTATATAATGAATCTGAATCATTAGTACATTCATCTAAACAGCCATGCAAAATATTCACTCCGTTGCTACAATCTGTTTCGCAGTTATCTTGCGCAGCTGTATAACACCCATTTACATACTCTGCTATTTTATCTTTTAAGGCTTATTCTGCTTCTGTAGCGTCATCAGCTTAAGATGATGCTATAAAAACTATAAATAGGGTTAAAATTGTTACTTTCATTTTGCTGATAATAAAAAATAAGTTCTCCTTATATCAAGTTAAATATAAAATATCAATTTAAATATATTTTAATTGAAACTTTTTGATACAAATTAAATGGCTTCTAGTTAATTATATAAAAAATAAATTATTTAGTTACATTTTACTTTAGGCAAAATTCTAAGAGTAAACGAATGTACAAGTATTTATGTATTTTTATAAAATCTAAGGAAATTATAATAAAATAACTGCAAAATTATCTAAATTATTTGAATACATATTTTAATAAATTTAATGTATGAATAAGGTTTTGAGTTAAAATATTTATTAATATCCTTTTCTTTTTTAAATTTTAATCCCTCATCAAGGATTTTTAATTAAGGAATCTTTTTTATAAAAATAGTTAATAAATAAAGTAGTAGGTCTTAAAAAGAATATTATTGAAAATATAGTTATAATTGGTAAAAATATAATCTAATTATACATTTAAGGAAATCTAAAAACATATAGTTGTTTATAGAATAAATACAAAATATATTTTAATCAAAATTAATTTTATCATACCTTTAAGATATGTTCATCTAAATTAATGAAATCATCTTCAATTAATGCTTCAATCTATTAGAAATCTATTTCAGTACGAGTTTCATTATTAGAGATCAAATATTAGCAAAGTGCTAATGAGTACATTTTTAATTCACTTTCATCATCAACTTTACATTGAGTCATAATGATTTTACGTTACTTTTTCTAGAAAGTAGTCTGCTCAGCAATATCATATTCATCTATCGATTAATTTATATACTTGATGCCTAGGTCTTATTCATTTAAGCAGGTAGAAACGAAAGGTTAGAAATAGAAGGGAGAAATCTTAGCTTATTATCTTAATTGAGCTTCAGTTAATTATCCTCTAAGTTTCATTAAATTCTCACGCTCTTAGAGGGAAAGGGGTTATAATTTGAGACCAAAATAATCAAAAATGAACATCCATTAGTGTAAATAGAATTCATCGATTTAAGCAATAGATAAAATTTCAATTAATTTCAAACCAGCCAACATCAAGTTGGGATTACGAGGAGGTTAACCAGGTTAGGGCTTAGAGTATATTTGTATAAGTAAAGTAAGAAGGATGGGCCAAATTTATCTAAAGAGATCATTTAGATTTGTTTAAGATAAACGAAGAATGAGAATACGGATACAGAAAAGAATGAGAATTAGCAAAGATGAATGAGCACTATCTGCAGATTTAATTACATCTGCAATACGATCTAATAAGGAACGTAAACGATTTGCATATTTATCTTTCGAACCTGAGAAAATAATAAAGCAGATTCTTTTGAAAGATTTAATCTTTCTCTTATTTTCAGTCTATTCACGTGCAAAGAAACCTGCTGAAAGACCTACTTTTTCTAGATATTCTGTGAACAGATCACTCGACTTATCATGTGTAATTACCCAATCAATAATTTTTCCCCAATAACGCAAGGTAGCTTTATTGCAAGAGAAGAAATTATCTTTGTTAAATGTTTCCAAAATATTTCTCTTGAATTCTTTAATTAAAAGAGATGGAGCCTTTTCAATAAGACTGCAAATGAGTTCTGAAGAACTTTCCAGGAATTGAGCATTAGTGTTAGATTTGTTATCAATAACTGCATATAAAGGGTCAATGAATTCTTTAACACGTACGACAACTCTATCTTATCTTTCAGGTGAGTAGGTATTCTATAGTAATTCTAATGAAAGAGTTTTGAGAGTTTCTAAAATAAGAAGCTTAAATTTATCATAAACGGAATTTTCATCGACAGTATCAATACGATCAAAGATGAATTAATCAAGTTCAGACATTTGCAATTCTTTCATTTGATTAGCAATATTTTTAGGAGCATGTTCTAAAATGTGTATTTAACTGTAGAATGATAAACTGATTTCATAAACTGTAGGAGAATAAGGACAAATAATCTTATATTATTGTAAGCTCGAAACGATCATATCCTTCATATGTTAATCAACAGCATTGCTTAGGGATTATTGAGTTTAAGCAGAAGGTTCATTAAACTTGACCTAAAAAGAATTTGCAACCCAACCAGACATGTAAGCAAGTTTTTCATTAATCAAATCATGTAATTCCTTCTTAAATTTGTTATCATTTAATATTTCTTTAGGAGAATATTTTTCACTCAACATATAAAGGAGATCAAGCATCCACATAACAGTGTTAGGATTTTTAGAAGGTTAGAATACCTGTTTAATATAATAAGGAAATATTTTTTCTTTTTAGCTATTAAAATAATAAAATTTACCTTTAATATTTTGAGTATCATATTCCAGAAACCAAGAAGATTTTCTTTTTTAAGGATATTACCATCTATGTATGTATAAGAGAGGTAGATATAAAGGAAATAGAGTAATTTGCTTTCATGTTGAGCTATTTCATAATTTAAAAAGTAAACTCCTTTCTTTTCCTTAGGATTCTTTTACTTGTAGAAGCTTTAGATAATTCCACTGATGAAACTTTGGAAGAAAGATTCCAAGAACAATTCATTGGGAATATTTAAAATAGTAATCATTTCGATCATCTTCTTTAAGAATTCATTTTAATTAAAATCATTATGCTAGGTGGGTGGCTCAGTGGTGCATCCACGATTCCAAAGAAGAAGGAAAGAGTTCATTAATTCGTTAGGGAATTCATAGATAAGAGGCTTGATAATGGAAATAATCAAGATTTTAACTCTCTATTTATCATTTTCAGCATTTTTAATAATTTCCATAAGGAGATTATTGAATGAATTATACTTCTTCTATTCGTAAGGTCTGATACCATAGCTTGTAAATTCGTTAATAAATTCGGGAGTAGTGTACCAACTGTTAATAAATAATTCTACTACTTATTTGATGTCATAAAGCAAACTCATACAAGTTTCAGGATACTTCTCAAAAATAATCTATTTTAATATTAAAAAATTGGTTAATAAATAAATTAAACTGTAATTTATCTTCAACTTTGTTATTATTTAAAATTAATCTCGAACTTAAACGATCATTTGATAAAATATTTTGCTCGCTCAATTTAATTTATTTATTTTTTATATTTAAATATCAAAATTGTTCTTCCTTATAAATTGAAAATTAAAAAATCTTGAATCTAACATATCAAAAAATTAATTTGAAAAATTAGATGAATATCTTTGTTTGCCTTGCTGATAATAAATCGGCCTCCAAGTATTGTCTCCTTCTGTTTCTTTTTCTTTTTTTCGATGTTTAAAGGAAGATTTTACTGAAAACCAAAAATAGTGGTAATCTAAAAATATTATTAATTTATTTTAATGAAATTACTTTTCCATCTTTATCTTTATCGTTGCTGCCACCACTTATACCAAGGGTTAGTACTTTCATAATATTAGAGAAGCCACTGCCTTATTCTTTCTTACTTTACTCGATTTCTTCAAGAGTTCTAATCTTAAGGAAGAATTATAGAATTGTTCTGACACCTTCTAGGACTGTGTGGATTTCATAGATGTTAGAATCTTCCTTGACAACCTCTTAAGTTTAAATAAGAATAACTGTTTTACTTGGTTTAATAAGAGAAGGTTGCTTAATAATTTGAGTTTTGCTAATAGTAACCATAGGATCATCATTTTCTTATGCAGGGGTAGTAGCAAGATGCTTAATAAGAGAGAAATAAGTGAACATTATAGATTTGATGATACTTGTAAGTTGATTAGAAATAAGATAAGTACTCAAGAGAGGAATACAAGCACTGATGAAAGAGATGAATTGAGATCTAACATAAGGAATAGAAGTCATTAAACCTTTCAATATGTTTGGAATGAATAGCTTATTTGATAGAGTCTAAACTAGTTTAAATCTGATCTCTTCAATATTATTCTTCTTAATATAAGAGGAGTGGAAGAAGATGATTCTGAAAACATTTAGCAATTAAACTTGCATAACATAGTCTCTGTTAGTAATACAATGACCAAGAATAGTTAGCAATGGTTCCATTAAATATTCACAAAGGGCAAGACAAAGGGGAGGATCTTCAAGATGAGTAATCAACAATTCCATGAATTCACATGCTGAAGCATTAACTGCTGCATTTTCTACTTAGAATTTCAAAGATAAGCTTTCTAAAGCTTAACCTTGAATGTAACGAAGACAAATGATAATCAGTAAATCCAAATAACTCATCTTCAAGTCAGTTACCTTCTTATCCTTGTTGGAATTCTATGAAGATTGATTAATAGATTAAGTTAGATCGATAGTATTTGAGTTAGGATTAATAGTACTGAAATAACTCATTGTAGCTCCAAGTCTTTTAATTAAAATAGCCTAATTCTTATCGGTGAAATGAGCCTTCATATCTTAAAGGAGAGGGCTTAGTTCATAAAGTGAAATATATTTTAGGAAGACATCGCTTGCAATAACTAAGATACTCTTTAATTTTCTAAATGTTTCATTTGCACGGGTAGTTTCATAAATCTTAGTATAGAAAACTTAGTAAGAATCAGTAACATACCAATTAGAATTAGCTTGTAAAAGGACTTCAAAAAGAGGATCAACAATTCTATAGAATTATGGGACACTTTCCATGAGCCAGTTCTTTGAAGCATGTCTGATTAAAGGATTGTCATGATCTAAGAAATCTAACATAATGAATAGACCAACCTAATTTTTAAGACCAACAAAATGATTAATTAAAAATTTAATTAACTAAAATAAATACCTTATTCAATTCAGAAAGCAAGACTTTTGATTTGTGATGGGCAGTCAATCTCCAGAAGACAGCAAATCTTCTTATTGCAGCTTCTTTTTCTGTAATTGACACAGCTTAAAAACTGTTAACAACAACTTCTTTGAAGTATTGAGGGAAATATCTATTTTTTATGTTACAATTTAATTTTCAATTTCAATTATAAAATAGGTTTACTTTGAGAAATAAATAATTAAGTCAATAATTCTTTCGTAGAAATGTTAGAAATCTAATAAACTCCAGAGCTTTTCAAGTGTTAGTTTGGTATAGTCGTTACCAGCAACAAGTTCACTCTTCTTAGAGTATTTTAACTTAGCTTCATCAATAATTAAAATCTTTAATTGTTCATAGATGGGATCGATTTTTTCAGAAATCATAATTTCAATCATAGACTCGATAGCAATTAAAGATATATTAGGGTTAGTAATCTTGATAGATTATGATATGCACTTAAACCATTGAGGAAGTTGAGTCATTTTCTTTTTATCAAACAAGAACTTTTAGAATTTAACTAAACTCTAAGAAGCAAGTTTGTAAATATTATTAGACTTGAATTTTTCTAATTCGTTACTTAACTTTCCATAGAAGATGAAATACTTTTCAGCACATTCATCAACATATTAAGCTATTTCTTTTTGTTGTTAATCTAGTTCAAAAACTTTCTTTTCTTTCTTTTCATAATTTTTAATTTTTTCTTCAGCTTTCTCTAACTTAATAATGAGTTTGTATATAACCTTCAAAGCAGGCTCTAATAACTAGAACTCACGAATATTGTCTTCGTCTAAATAACTAAGTGAAATAAATAATCTTGAAAGAGTTTCCTTAATGCAATCTCTAGTTTAAATAGGATCAAAAGCTTCATCAGTAGCAAGAAGGTTTTCATAAGTGAAATCAATCAAAGTGATAATTTCTAAACACTATTCATCTTTCTTCTCACTAAGGAGCTTAACAACTTCATCAGAAAGACTTCTTAAAAGGGAATTAAGCTAACCTGCAATATTCTCCATAAATCTAATACCACTCTTTAAGACTTCTTAGGAGAATTGAATATTCTAACTGTGAGTATAGACATACTTAACAAATGAAATAGAGAGCTTACTTAATGTGAGTTCTACTAAATTTTCATGTTCCATGTAGAATTATTGCATAATTTTAAGAGGTTATTAAGCAGTTATCTTATCAGTAGGTTCTACACTAAAAATTCTCTTGAAAGCTTCAATAATCAAATCTACAACAAATTCTCTATTCTTTGTGATAGTATACTTATTATCCATATCAGGTTTACCAAACAGCCAAACATTAACTCTTCTAGTTACTGAGACATCCTTCTTAATCAATAAGTAAAGAACTCCTTCTACTAAAACTAATTAATCAGCTTTTGTAAGAATTTTGTGATTGATTCTTAAGTGGTGATACATTAAATCAAGAATATTTCTTTTAACTATTTGCTTATCATCTTCAAAGCAAGATAAAATAGTATTGATAATTAAAGAGCTTTTATTAGGGAAATTAATAGTATCATCATTTTCATTAATGCTATCTTCAATATACTTAAGATTATCACGAATGAAGAAAGTGTTAGTGAACTCATTCTTTTTACTATTAGGTAATTTTGGGGCAACTTCATGCTAAAATGCTAATTCTAAGGCACTCTTTCCTCCCTTCTTCTATTCAGAAATAAAATTAGCTTCAGTAGCTTCTTTCGAAGGAGGTTTTATATCAGTTTGAGTCTTAGAGGGAGCTGGTTTTTCAGCATGCTATTATTATTATTATTATTACTA
Organism: Tetrahymena borealis; assembly: GCA_000260095.1. Classification (NCBI taxonomy): domain Eukaryota; phylum Ciliophora; class Oligohymenophorea; order Hymenostomatida; family Tetrahymenidae; genus Tetrahymena; species Tetrahymena borealis. The sequence continues at coordinate 46,620 of AHAN01001201.1, forward strand.
TTATTGCTATTGTTACTGTTATTATTATTATGGCTATTATTGTTAAACTGTACTCTTTTAGATTTCTTCTTCAATTTATTATCTACTTAGCTACTTTTATTCTTAATCTTCTTCTTATCCTTCTTCTTCTCCATCTTACTCCTTTTTATTCTAAATATCTCCACCCATCATACTTTCAATTTGTTAAAGCTATTCTTCCAATGCTTACTAATCAATTTCCTAATTTTCAACTTTTTCTTCTTAGTTATTTTCTTCATTTTATTTTTCCTTTACTGGAGTTTACTCAACAGCTTTTTATTCCTAATTTGCCTACTGCGTTATATAAATAAATTGTTTATTAAAATAATAATTTAGATTATCTTAAAAATATCTACTAACTCTGTTAGAAAAATATTAATAATAGATTACCTAATATTTAGTTTCATCAAATTCTTCAAAGTCCTCATCTGAGAAATTAGATGAGTTGTCATTTTCATTTTCCTCTTCTTCTTCTTATTCTTCATCTTCTTCGAATTTCATTTTTGGTAAGAGTTTCATTAAAAACTTGATGGCATGCTCTCTTCCTCTTTGACTTCTCATGATACCCATCCATACACTTCCTAAGAAATATCTATAAAAAAGATATTAAATATCATTTGTCTATTCTAAATAGTTTTTTTCTCCATAATAACAATATTCCTAATAATATGATTTCACAATTAAAATGTAATGCAATTCTATCATATTTCTGATTTATCTTGTAAAATTTTATAATCCTCTTAATTGTCTTTATCATTAACTTTATTTTGGATAAATCTCCTTGGAATAACTAAATATTTATTATCAAACTCAGTCATAAAAAAATAGCATACCTTCTACCACAGGCACTCATGATTCCTTCTAAAGTCTTAGTGACATCTTTTATGAGAATTTCACTTTGTTCTTCAAGTCCTGGAAGAATAGAGAGGACAAGACCAGGCAAACAAGGGATAAGATCTCTACCTACTGGTATGTAATAATTACGAACTATTTCTAAGAAAAAGTGCTTATTTTTTTAATGAGCATTTTAAAAGAAGGGGAAGAGACCAACACTGTAGATACCAATATCTTCACAAAACATTTTCTTATATTCTTCTATATTGCCTTGGGAAGCTATTTTAATATTCTCAAAAATTAGCTCATATATTTTGAGACTTTATAAGTTAATTGCTTGTGGTAAAATGGGATTGAGACACTAAGCTAATCTCTTGGCCAAAGAAAGCTTTTCATTAATGAAAGGACTTGGGTTTTCCTTCATTGCTTGTTCAACCTTATAAAGCCAAGTACCTATATCAGTCCATGCTTTATTTTTTTCGAAACCACTAAGAAGTGTGTTCAATTGCTTATTAAGCTGGGAAGTTTATGAGATTTATTTTGTTTTGTCCATACTTACTTGATGTTCTATTTAATTTATTGTTTACTAAGTTCCAAATAAACAGACAAACTAATTTATTTTGAATTTTATATTTTATATATGATCTCTTCAATCAATACTTTATTATTTATATTTATTTTCTTCTTAACTTTTTATTTATTTTCTTTCTTTTGGATTGATTGATTTGTTAATTAATCAATTAATTAATTGTCAATCAATACCTATCTTTCGAATATTATTCAATCCTACACCTGATACTAATCTATCTATCTATTTATCTATCTTCTATTTATTTTTTTACAAAATAAGTTGTTTGTATATTGGGAGAACTTTATTTATTTTTGAATTTTTCTTAATTTCTAGTAGCTGAGTATCTTTAATTATTTGTTTGTTTGTTTGATTGTTTGGAAAAAATTAAATTAAAATCAAAAAATTGAATCCATTGCAAATATTACTGATAAATAATATGCTCAAATTTTAAGACTTTGTACATAAATTAAAATATCTAATCGTTTCTACTCATTTTCGCACTTATTTTGCATTAATATTATTTTTTTGGATTACAAGCAAAGTATTAACCAAGGAACCAAAAGTTAATTTCTATTATAAAAGGGAAATAAACAAATTTAGTGGAATGGAAATTAATGTATTTATAAATTCTTACAATGAAAAATAGAAAATTTATCTATATCATCTTGATCTATCTATCTATCAATTGATCAATGAATTAAGTGTTATTCAAATCTTCTTTATTTTATATTTATATTTCTGATATAGATTATTTCTGATTTAATCAAATTCAAAAATTTCTATCTACTTCCAAATACTCCTAGTAATAATTATCTAATGTAATTTAATAAAATCAGCATTTAATTTAATACTATCTCCACCTTCTTACCCTTTGATTAAAATTAATCTTTAACAGTAGCTATTTATTTATTGTAATTTACACATATCTTAAGATCAAAGGTTTAAAAATTTCTAATTTATTAAATATCTTTAATTCTCCAAGGTTTTACAAATTAAATAATCTTTTCTTAAGTAATTTGTGAAAAATATATAAATTAATTCCAATAATCTATTTTATATAATTTATCTGTTATTTATCATAAATATCTTTCTATAAATTATTTACGCAGTAATTTTATTTCCTAGTGTAAGTTATGGAAACTAATAGCATTAAGGTCTTGAAAAAGAACTCTGGATTTGCTTAATAGTTTTAATTTACAATAAATAATTATTTAGTTTGACTAATTAGCTTTTTTGTAAAAGTTAAATACATTTATTTTGAATTTAAAAGTTAATTAAATGTGATAATTTAGCCTCAATTGATTAATTTTCAGAGTAAGTAAAATATTGTATTTATCAACTGATTAACTTACTTCATCAACAATTTTTTAACAAAATATTATTTCACTTTCTGCCTAATAGAGTAATTGTATTTAAATAAATTTTATTTTTTTTCGATTATCCTAATATACTTTATCACCTTATTTTTAAGCCAAAATATTTCACTACTTATTTTTTAAATAATTTAATCTTTTTTATGATTACCCAAAAAATAAAGGTTCAAATCAGGGAGATGGCCTTAATTAATGAGTTCCTACAATATTAATTATAATGAAATGATATTTTTTTATTTCTTTTTGGTTGAACTATTTTATAAATAGTAATTGAAATTCTATTAGAATATTTCTATGGTTAAATGGCTTATTTATTATCCCTTTTATAGCCACAGTAGTTATTTATTAAGCTAATAAATTAATGATTAATTTTATATGATTTTCATTAAGTGTTGAAAAAAAGTAATTTTAATATACTTTCAACATATTTCAAAGATAAATAAATTTTAGTAGTTATCAGATAAATTTGTTTTAATAAAATTATCTATCTTAAAACTTTAAGATTTTCTTTATCTCCATTTATTTTACAATTTTTTATAATTTTGGTTTATTTATCTACTTTTTTTTCTGCTTTCTTTATATAGTGATTAAAATACAGCAAAATTTAATGGTTATCTCTATTTTATTAGCAATTTAAGTATTTGATATTTTTTTGTATAATTTATGTATCCTCTAATCCTTTTAAGTTAATTGTTATTTATCTAATGAGATTATATAGAAATTATAAACCGTGACAATAATTTTAAAATTAGTTTTATTTTCTACCAGTAAAAAAGGAAAATTCTTAAATGTATAATATTTTAAAAACATTTATTATATAAAAAAAATACTTATATTTCTTATTTAATAATTAAATTATCATATCATCAAAATGTATAATAAGGAGCAAACTATTCTAATGGTTTAGTTCCATCCCCTATAACATAAACTTTATCAATGGGAGCTATTTTATAAAGCTCATGACTTAAATAAAAACATGCTCTTGGGTTGTAAATAGGAGGTCTAGGTTAAGATATTTATTGTTATAAGTTTTATAAATCACAATTTATTATAGCCCTTTAGTATTACCTTGGAGTTCTATCTATTCCAAGTAAAGCTCCTATCATACCACCAACTATAGCACAATTTGTATCTGTATCTCCTCCCATCAAAATAATGTTTTTAAAGATTTTGATCATTAAATCTGAATTAATTTCTTCATTCCCTTCAGCAATTCTTTTTAAATATATTAAAGTTTAAACTAATTAGTGTTTAATCCAAACCTCTTGTATAGTGGGGTTTGTAAACTTTTCTGTCAAAACATGTTCTCTCCACCACTACTAAATAACACCAATATTCAAGTAATTTTCAATATAATTCTTTATATCTTAGAATGCTTTTTCTGCTGAGCCATTTTAAATAAGATTTATACACACTCTTGCATAGATATAGCTACAATCTAATAATTTTAAAATCAAAAAGATAAAAACAAGAGTTGGATTTTTTTTGATTTGAAAAAAAATTTAAAGGAAAGAAATTTATTAACTTCTTTCTAAATTTTATTTATTTATTAATAAAATGTGGTTTGTATGAAATATTTACACTATGCAACAATATTTGTATGAGTGAGCTATTATTCAGAAAAAATAGCTTTTTTAATCTCTTCCTAATTTGTAAGTTTAGAAAGAAAGACGATAAGGGGACTAATTCTCATGCATCCTCCATCACTTTCTGATTGAGAATTATTTTTTGCTATAAAAATTGCAGCTTGTGCTAGTTATTTTTCACCAGCCCTTTGACTAGTTAATGAATAATTCACTTCAGGATCACTAACAAAAGCCTAAAAGGGTTCAGAGATAGTTTTTCCTTATTATTTTATAGAAATGATGGGTAAAAAATGGGTATTATTATTTTTTAAGGCTATAAATTTAAATTCAAACATAAATGATGCATTACCATAGTCGAAAGGAGAAGATTTTAGCCAAATAGTATAAAATTTAGCAATTTAATCTAAATTAATGGTTTATTTCTCCTATTTATTACTTGCTAATAGTGCATATCCCAAAGAGGTAGCAAGTTCACTATCATCTGTACCTTACCCTGCAATAACTTTGTGAGGACCTCCTCCTTAACAATTTAGAGCTTACATAGCTTATTCTTCAGTAACATTTTTATTAAATTCAGTATATGTACCAATATTATCTCCAATGTAAGAACCAAACATGCATCCAATTGCTCTTTTTTCTTTATTATCTCCTGTATACTGAATAATTTAAGTTGCAGTATGCTAATCTATATAATATGCCTACTCTTCGGGGCTTTAGAATTTCTATGTCATCTAAATCAAATTCATTTTTTGGATTTACTATTAAAAACTAATTATTTTATATTCTGAATATTTTTTTTCTTCAAATAAATTTTTTCAAATATAAAAGTTTATTATTCTAATAAGTCTTCTCTCTTCTTCTTATTAATATTCTTCTTATAAATATTCTTCAAACATATACCTTTAGTCTGCCACTAATATCTTTTAAATATAATTGATTTGAATAAATCTAATATAATAAAAAATAAGATTATTTTGTCCACATTTGGAAATAAGAAATATATGAATTTCCAACAAATATTAATTTGGTGTGAATAAAATAAATAGTAATTATTAAATAAAAAATATTATATTTATTTTTTAGATATTAAAAATATCAAATTATAACAAGAATTTATAAAAACAGATTTTTTTTAAATAAAATAAGCATGTTTGATTACAAAATATTTTAATCTATTTAAAGCTTTTTAGATAATTAGTTATCTTATAGAAATGCCCTTATTTATTTAATAGAGTTTTAAAGAAAACATTTTTTGAATGAATGTTTTCAATCTTGGGTTTTATTTAATCATTATATTTTACAATGATGATAAATAATATTAAAAGAAAAAATATAGACATCACAACAAATTCTTAGAGTATTATTTCTGACTATTTCATTTGTATTAATTTTGTATTGAGTGTACCTCAAGTTTACTTGGTAACAATCCAATTTTTTTGTTATGTCAAAATAAGTTTATAGTTAGATTACTTAATCTATTGTTATATATATTAAATAAAGGAAGATGAATAGTGAAATATCTTATACTTTTTAGTTAAAAATGTGGTTTATAAATCAATTTTTTTCTTTCAATTTAGTATTAGTTATAAATAATTTAAATTATTTAAAAAAATTTAACTTTTAAATTTTAAAAAAGGTGGCAATCGAATATATAATGCTGTTTATGATGCACTTGACTAAATAAGACCTTAATATTCTTATTCTGTGGATATTCAAACGAAAATATGAAGCAAATAAATTCTTTTACAATATTTGAAATATTAGAATTGAATTTATTACAGCCTGCATAGAGGTTACTTTAGAAAATGTAAAAATAAGAGTAAAATCAGTATAAAAATTAACTTGAGTCTATTATTATAAAATTTAAGCATACAATAAATAATCTATAATAATACTTTAACTATTTTAACCATATTAAATCAATATATCTGTATTTTTAACTATTATAATTTATCAACTATTTGCATTCTTCTTACATTGATTTATTAAATCAATTATCCAGAATAAATAAATTTTTTTTCCCTCTATTTTTCATACAATCTTAAGCATCTCTAAATTAATGAAAAGATAGATCTTCGAAAGTTAAGGAAGAGAAGACAGAGATTTCGATTTCGAAAGGAAATAAAAAATTCAAAGAAAACCTGATATTTACCATACACTTAAAGTTTAAATAATATTATTCAATTTTTATTTTGATAATAAAGAGCTGAATGATTAAATGATGTCTAATATGATGCAAATACTAATTTGAATTCACTTTGATATTATTTCTGCGTTGGATTTACTCGTAAATAATTGCGTTTCTGTTATAAATTCTCAAATTAAATTTTCCGATCAATATAATATTATAAAAGATTCAATTAATCAAACAAACTTTTTAAAATAAAAAAGGAATATTTGCTTAAAATCTAAAATAAAGTGATAGAAATAAAAGCATGGCAGTCAGTATAAGAAAAGTTATCTAAATTATCTTTAGTTTCTGTTTCATGATAGGAACAACCCTTGCACACTTTACAGATCTTCCTATTTCCTTACCAGGATTGAAGATCCCTAAAAATCCTAGTGTAAGAGTCTTAGATATTGAAACTTTTGAAGACTGGGTTTGGGCAAGTGTCTATGTAGGTTTGTTTTATGTCTTTAAGTTTTTGGCATTTGGAGGAATTTTAGAAATTACTAACCCTATCCCTAAGACTGAATATCGTACTAAGATGATGAAGAAGTAAATTTCAATGGGTTTATGGGCTCTTTTCTTTGTAGTCACCCTCACCACATTTTTCTTCTGGAAGGTTGAAAAATTCATGCCTTATTATGGTTATTATGAAACCCATGAATTCGGATTGAAGGAATTCCTTCTTAATTTGGCTATTTACATGTTCTGCTTTGATACTTGGTTCTGGTTCACTCACATTATGTTCCATCACCCATTACTTTGGAAGAGTATTCACTATTTACACCATTAATTTATTGAACCCACTGCCTTTGGTCAAGATGCCGTCCATCCTATTGAAGCCATCATTCAAGGTCCTTTTGGCCATTTCTTATCTTCTCTCGTCTATCCCATGCACCCTGTTGCTCACAGGTAATATTATTTATAAATATTTTGGATACATTCATATATTATAAAAGATTTTTAATGTTAGGTTTTCATTTTCTTTCATTTTCCATAATCTTGAAAATTTCTTTTTTGATAATTTCTTAAAAATTAAATAAAACTAAAATCATAAAAAGCAATAACCTTTTTGTAAAGATATTTACTAATCAAAAACTTTAATTTCTATAAAAATAATAAAAAGCGCATTTGGATTTTTAACTTCCACTTGGGCTATCTTTGCTCATGACGGAAGATGGGATCCTAACTTCCATATTGCTCATCACCACTACAATGAAGTCAATTTCGGATTATTCTGGGGATTCTGGGACTTCATTTTTGGTACTAGATACAATAAAGAAAAGCATGGAGTCTACAAACCTACTTGGGAGAGAAAAGATTAAGGTTTATCACTTCTCAAAAATATTGAAGAAAAAGAAAAAGCCTAATGAAACTAACAAAATTTAATTGTATTAACTTTATATTTGGTAAATTTAATGTATTTGAAAAATAGATTGTTTCACAAAACTAATTTTTTTAATTTTTCACTCAATTTAAAATTTGCTTTGAGAATCCTCAAAATATCAAAGTACTCTTATTTAGATTATTATTCATCATAAATATTTCTTTTTACATATTCATCTGTATTTTAGAAAAATATTACTTTAACTCATTTACCATAAATTACTAACTCCAATTTATATTAACCCACTCAATTTTAGTTCAAAGAGTATTTAATTTTAGATTATAAGTAACCAGAAAAGAAAAAAGATTTACATTCCAAAATACAATTTATTTACCAATTAAAATATCATTAAAAAAACACTATGAATTAAATAGAATTGATAGAAAAACTAATATTCATAAAAAGTACTTTTATACTACTATTTAACTCAATTTTATTTTATCTTATTGTATTAATTACCAACAGTTTTAAAATATTAAAACTTCAATAATAAATCTATTTTTATTCCTTATTTTTTATCATAATTTAGAGAGAAAAATTTTTAGTATTTTTTTAGTCTTAATTTTGAGTAATGTTAATTAAAAGAAAATAACATTATTATATAATAATTAAATTGAGTTTCATAGTTAAGATATTTAAAATATAAAGCAGAAAAATTATTAAATATAAGAAGCAAACTAATTATTAATATTACTATCTTTCTAATTAAGCAATCAATTTACATTTTTTTATTACTATATAATTTTTTAAATTACACTAAACACGGATTTCTGGATATAATACATTATAAGCCTTAATGTTAGAGTAGAGTAGATGGTAAGTTAGAGTAAATTTAGATAAAGAAATATGGAGCAATACATCAAAAGCTTTTTATGAAATAGGATGTTGTATTGAAGCTATATTACTATAACTGTATTACTTGATAGGAGTTAAATCATTAACATTCCCAAAATTGAAAGATTGTTAATAAAATAATATAACTAGCTTAATAAGTTTTTAATAATATCATGGATTTCCATACATTTTATAAATATCATTTTCAACTTCAACTATGAGCTAATCCAAATTAATTTATTCATATTTTTGGTAGAAAATATTATATTGATTAAAGTTAATATTATCTTTATCAAACGTGAAATATGAGTCAAAACTTTATATCACAAAACAAAGTTTTAGAATGTAATAATACTTCTTTTTTAAATCTTAGGTAACATCTTGCAAGCTCATCTTCTTAGCACAATTTACAGTGAGAATAAACTAATTCATAATTAAATTATAAAATCTACCGATATATTAATATTCTTGTTGCATTAACTATTATAATAATTATAATTCTTCAGATATTTATGGCTATTGGGATTCTACAATATATCTTTTTTCTAACTTTAATTTTATTTATTCTAAGTGAGCTTATACTAATTACATATCTTGTTCAATTATATTAATTGTTATATTCCAAAGCTATGAATCTTTATATTAAAGTAATTCCTCTTTTTTAAAGAACCTGCTAAATGAATTTACAAATTATTCTGTATCATTTAATTAATTTAGCATACCTTTAGAGTAAATTAAATAGAGATTTAGTAATAAAAAGCTTATTTTTAAGAAGAGGTCATTTGAAATATGTAATTCTTAACTCATCTTTAAACTATGAATTTAGCAAGCAAGAAAATTGAATATAACATGATTATTTCTATTAAATAGAATGCAAGAATCTATTTTTATTAAAAAATCTAAATTCTAAGTTTATTCTCCTCCTTCAACATCCATACCACTTACCTATTAATTTAATAAACATTATATTTTAATATTAATTTTTCTTTTATTAACCAAGCAAAATCTAGATTTTTTATCATTATTTATTCAAAATTACTAATTCCTCTCTTTTGAGTAATATAAATTTTGTCTTGTAGGTTAAGAAATTAATTAGTTATTAATGAAATTATTTTAAATATTTACTTCTTATTATTACAAGCCTTGTAGCTATTCAGAAAACTATAGATAGTAATCAAAATCACTATTAAATTACCCAACTATCTTGAACTTTTATATATGTTATAAATTTTATTCTGCTACTTTTTCGAATAAATACTAATCTTTATCTTATAATAATGGGTGGGCAAAGATTTCTTCCCATGAAATACGTTCTTCTTCTTTAATTCTTAGCATTTTTTCTAATATATCTTTGACATTATATGAGCTTTATATATTCTAAGGGAACTATAAAGGTTGTAGATTAATCATTTTGAGTAATTCTACCTAGTTTTATGCATACCAAGGTAATCTACCATAAATCATTTCATAGAACATTACACCTAAAGACCAAATATCACATTTGCTAGAAAATTTATCTTATGTAAGTATTTAAGGCGACATATATAAAGGAGTGCCTAATTTAAAGTAGTTATTTAATATGAAATCATTTCTATAATAGAATCATACCTAAAAGAGTAAGGTTTTGCTAATTATTTAACTTGGATTGATCTAATACTCTAGCAAATCCAAAATCTGATATTTTAGCTTTTCCATTGTGTAACATAATGTTTGCTGGTTTTATATCTCTATGAATAATTCCTTTTGAGTGGAGTATTTTAAACCCTTCACAGATTTGACAGAAATATTGAATTGCAATATCTTCTGGAAATCTTTTTTCTTATTATACCTTCATAGCTGTTGAAATATCTCCTCCATTGCAATATTCTAAAATTAAATATATATTATTGGGTGTTTGAGTAAACGCTACGAGTTAAACTATATTTTCATGTCTTAAATCCCTCATTATCTCAATCTCTCTTTATAAATTCTTTATTAAATGCTATTAGCCATTTTCAAAAAGGGTCATTGGAATTGATTTTATCGCTACATCTTATCTAGTATTCTTATTTTAACCTTTATAAACTTTTCCGAATGATCCTTCACCTAACTTTCTATCTTCAGAAAAGAGATAGTCAAGGATACATTTTATTTTACTTTTTGATTTATGATCCATATAAAATTTGTTAATATTATAAGTTTTTAACTTTTATTAAATTATTATAATGAAGTAAAGCAGATATGATAAAAAAATTCAATTAATTGATAATTCATTTAAAAGAAGAGTTAAAATCTACATAATATTAAATCATGATGATGGAAGCCTATTTTATAATTTTTTTAATATCAAAATACTAAATTTTAATGTAATTTGATATTTCTAATAAGTATAAGTAAATTATAAGAGATAGAGATTTAGTATAAGTGTAATAAAAATTAGAATTTATTTAAGAATATTTTGAATTATTTACAAATAACACAAATAAATCAATTTTTTACACAAACTAAAATTTAAATTGGTTTTATTAATAATAGTCTGTCTAATCAATCCCTTATTTTGAATAACCGAAATTGGTTAGAATATTAAGTAGTATATATTCTAAAATTGTCAAATTAGATTATCAGTGACTGACTGTGAATCATATATTTATAAATTTATATTAGAGTTTAAGTTTTTATTATTTTTAATTTATTAATTAATTAATTAATTATTATTTTTGAATATGTTTATTTTACTTATCTTTAAAATTGCCTTCTTATTTAATTCGATTTTTTCATTTAATTTCTGAATTATCTATTAAATTTTCTTTATCTTCCTATTAGGAAGGGAATATGATTGAAGATTCTTCTATCTATTTCTTTTAATCTTAATCTATAATGATACTGCTTTATGGTTCTTCTCCTATTTCATTGAGCAAATTAGATAATTATTGTTCATTTGGTGATTAACATATGTTACTAAATATTTATAATAATTTTTTATTGGTAATATCAGCAACTGTTTTTTCGTTTTATTAAATATTTTCTTATGTTGGAGGTGGGTTAATTAATATGGCAGGTTTTATTTCTGGGTATATTGTGTAAAATTTTTCTTGGTTGAGATTCTCATATTTGGAAAGAATTGGATCATTTTTTTGCTAGAAAATCATCATTTTCTCACGAAGAAATAGGACTATATTATTTATAATATCTTCATCTATATCGTAATCGTTATGAGTCATTCCTTCTTAATAGCATTCATGCACATTAACCAGAATTTTATCAGCTAATTTTTAGGAGTGTTAGTATGGAACAAGTTTATCCTACTTTCCGTGAATAAGTAACACAGGGCACTTTACTTTCTCAATATGCTCTATATTTTTAAAGCGATCACAAACTAATTTTGAAAGAAAACCTACCATGTTTGAAGCTACATCTTTTAATGAAGTGAAGGCAGAAATCAGCATTAGCCCGCGAGGTTAGAATCTAGAAGCGAGTAAACAAGCAGGTCCACTACCCATAGATCTTCCTAACAAAATGATATGTTACTTTGGGATCTAAAGAACAGTAGTTAAATAGACAAATATTTTTTCTGCATCATATTCAATTTATTTTGAGTTTGGATTAAGCTCTTTATACAAACCATATCCACAATATTCTGTCAAAATGATATTACATTTAACGCATTATCTAAGATCATAAAGAAAATCGTAAGATGTTCCTAAATCTTCTGCATTCCCATGAAAATAAACAATATAATATTTTGATATTATTTCTTTTCCTAGCATATATGGCATTATTACACATGGAATTTTTAACTAAACCTTCTTACGATCTATTATTTATTTTAAAATTTAAATTTGAAACTTTGCAAGATAATCTTTAAAATGATGAAATGGTTATATAATAATTACTTGTAACATTTTCTGTAGGGACTTCAAAGTATCTATCAAATCCTGTAAAATCTTTAGGAGTATAAGTAGATGCTGGTGGCCTAAAAAATATATTATTAAATTCCATAAGAAGAGAGTATGATTCAATCCTAAATTAGCTTTGTTAAATTAATTCTGTTTTTTGATAATTGAATTATTTTTCTTGCTTAGTATTATTATCTTTTTGATAATTACCAATCAAAAAGAGAGAGAAAATCAAAAGGATTTCACATTAATTAATATAGTATCATAATAAATTCCTTGTAAATATTCATTTTCATAACAAATATTTTTGATCGTACTCACATTCATATATTCATTCATGATTCATTCTCTTTTTTCTAATCTTGATATTGTTTAAAAGCCTAAATCAAGTTTCAAAAGACGTTTAAAAAACATTCAGTATTTATATTCTTAATATTATTAACTTATTTTAAAAGATCTTTAAATTATTATAATGAATATAGAATAAATTAAAGGCTGACTAGATAAATTGAATCTCTAATACATAATTTGGTTCATATTAATTCAGGTAAAATTAAGCTTGATTAATTTCATTAATATTTTTAAATAATTACATAAAATAAATTAGAATTATAAAAATAAGATATTTAAATAAGATTTAAATCACCCAACAATCAATCAATAAATATAATTTTTTTAAATGTGTTTTAAGCTTAAAAATAATTTTTGTTCATAATAAAAATAATATTAGCTTATTAGGCAAGCAATGACATTTAATTATTAAATAAAATAGAATACAATTATATCATCAAAATAAATTAATTTTCTCATTCACTATGTTAATTCTAATTAGAATAATAATTAATAAAATAATAGTATGAGCTAAAAAATATAATAAATTGTCTAGATATTTTAGATTTTTTATAAATAAGTTAATAAACTAATTGATAAAAAACATACCAAACTCCAATGTTGTCATAATTCTCATTGATCTTATTTAATCTTAATTAATAGTAAATGTTCCTATTACGAAATAATCCACTTTTTAATTTAATATTTATTATTTAAGGTTTGGATGGATATCAATTATAAAAGAAAAAAGACAATTGTAAACTAATACCAAAAACAAACAATTATTAATTCGTAAATACTGAGATTACATCACTCTAACTTAGATGTATGATAATTCATTGGTCATCTTTTATATAATATGACAAGTTTTTAATTAAAATTAAAATTATCCAATCACTTAATTTGAATTTCTTCCAATTTTAAAATACCTTTATTAGAATACACATTAGCATTCTTAAATGCCAATTAATCTTACTATCTATATATTTACTGATTTAATTAATATTACACAATATCATTGAACATTTGATGATGTCAAGGAATAGTAGTTTATAAATTATTAAAGCAATTATATACAGATACATTTATTTATTGACACGTACACCTAGAATGTTCTTTTAGTTTTAAATAGTCTATTTAAATTCTTTAGCTAATTATCTAAGTAATTTTAAAATATGAGTTAAATAAAATATCTGTATTTTTCTCAATTTTGAAAATAGTTTTATTATTGTTATAGAAAATTTGTAAACTTTCTTTTGAAATATCACTCAATCATACATAGTTAATATAAATTTATTTATCAACAGATAGTTCTATTGAATCAAGATCAAAATTTAAATTTAGGCAATCTCTTCTACCAACACTTTTTATTGAAGAAATTTATTTATTTGTGAAAATTTAAATTTTTGATGACAATACTAAAATTAAACAAAATCTGATAAATTACTTAATTTTTAAGTTGTAGTAATTTATTTTGAATAAAACGAATATTTAAATAAAAGTCTAATAATTAATAATACGACTAATAAAGGAAGCAGGGAGGGAGGGAGGGATGCTAAACAATTATATCAAATAGACTTTTCATAATAAGTCTTTTTAAGTAATAAAGAATTGATAGTTAGTTAGTATTATTAGAGAGATAAAGGAATTAGATCGATGAATTAATTAGTGAAGTAAAGAAATTAAAAAGGAAATACAAAATACAAACAAATTATAAAGACTGTTATTTTACTATATTTTTAAAATTGGAGTTAGTTTAATTTTATCACTAAAAACGAATTAATTAATGTTAGAGTAGTTATTAGGTAAGAAGAGAAGGGCGATTTATTATTATTATTATTATCAATCATCAAATTGAGCTTATTCAATGCTTGAATTGATTTTCAGTTGATTCTTTGGAAGTAGCTAAGGTTTGGGATTCAGGTTGGACAAGGGCTTGGCAGGCATCGATGTAATTAGCACCAGACCATCTAATTATTAAGAAAAATATGGATTAATATATTATTAAACAATTGGTGTTCTTTATTTTTAGAGGAAATCAATTAAATAATTGAATTTTGTTTATGTGCGTGCATTCCTATATTTATATTTATTTATTCTTTCTTTCTTTTGATTAAATCATCTTTTTAATATATTTTCCTAATTTTTAACTCTTTGCACATATTTCAATTATTTAACAATACCTACTAAAAACTCATTTTAAATTTTATTTGAATATTTTTATATTTACTTTTGATGAGTGAGTTGGTCAACTTTGTGCTTTTCTTCCTTTCTTTGAACAGTTTCAACATAAGCGAGCATATGACGAGAAGCAAGATCCTTAGAGAGCTTTTCAGACTTAAGGGCATTCAAGTGGAAACCAGCAAGGGTGATGAATTGCCAGGTGTATCCAAGCTTACCAAGATCAGAGCAGAAAGATCTAATTTGATCATTAGACATACCAAAGGCAGACCAGTTGAAGGAGGGGGAGAGATTGTAAGCCAATAACTTTGTGGGGTGGTACTTCTTAACAAGAGAAGCAAACTTAGAGGCAACTTCCAAGGTGGGGGTAGGAGTTTCCATCCAAACCATATCGGCATATTTAAGATATTATCTAGCACGAGCAGCGCACAATTCAACAGTTCCATCAACGGAGTAGAAACCTTCGGATGAACGGAGGACTTCCCAATCGAATTCAAAAGTGAATCCAAGAGTTTTGGCCAATTGAATAGCTTAGTTGAGGGAGAGTTCGTAACACTTGGAAAGCCATTAGTTGGTGACTTCTTGGGCCTTAGCACCAGTGAACTTGGCCTTGATAGCTTCAAGACCAGCATTAGGGAAGGTTCTTTCCTATCCATCGGCACAACGACCAAGAATATAAGGGTGATCGACGGGATCGCAGTTGGAGTCAAGAAGTTTAGCAGAGAGAGCATCAGTTCTAGCAAGGACAATCAAATCGGTTCCCATGATATCAGCTTGTAATCTACAAGCAATCAATCTGTTGATATGTTCGCGACATGAGACGATAACCTTACCACCCATGTGACCACATTTCTTGGTACCAGGTCTTTGATCTTCGATGTGGATACCAGCGGCACCAGCTTCAATAAATAACTTGATTAACTTCATGGTTGAAGTAATACCACCAAAACCAGCATCAGCATCGGCAATCATGGGAGCAAGGTAGTCAAATCTAGGAGTCTTGGCTCTTTGTTCAGGAGTCATCTTAGATCTTGCTTCGTTTTACATCTTATCTTAGAGCATTTAAGCCTTAAAGAGTTAGTCAACCTTGTTGGGGACAGTGTTGGCAGGGTAATCAGCGAAATCAGGACCGGGTTCATTGGTAGTAGAAGCGGTAGCAGAACATTACCAACCAGAAACGTAGACAGTCTTTAAGTACTTAGATAAGTTGACAACTTAGACGGGGTCTAAGGCACCATAAGTTTAATGGAAACCCTTATTTGATTAAGCTTCCTTCAAGAGCTTCCACATCTTCTTAGATTAGTAGTTGGAGGGATATTCCATAGGGATAGTGGGTCTCAAGGGAGCAATATCCTTGGCAGTGTAGGGTCTTTCGACATTTTCAAAACGAGGTGATGACCACCAGGTTTGAATTTAAGCAGTTATTTCTTCAAGTCTTCTAGTTTCAGTATCCATTTTTAAATGTTTTGTGTGCTTATGTATTTGTCTATTTACTTTACTTTTACAAAGATGTAAATCTTCTGTCTTTCTTCCTTTGGTATTTTTTTAAATTATTTGTTTTTTAATTAAAATTACGTTTATAGAATCCCTTCAACCCCAAAAATATATAAATCAACGTATCTTTCTTTCTACTTTGCTATTATCTCAATTTATTTTAAAAATCAATGGATCTCCAAAACATTGTCAATGGCATCGGGTCCTTGAAGTAACATACTCCATCTTAACAAGGGCCATTTCACTTGAGACCAACTGCTCTTCTTAGAAAATGGTATTATTGTTAAAATCTCTCTCTTCTTCTTTAATATCTGGAAATCCAAATAAAAATTCCCTTCATATTTATATGGAATTGTTAGTTTCTACTTGAGGTATTTGTATGTACTATAAATAAATAAATGAAAAGTTCAATTCAGTAATTGAACACATTATACAACTATTCTATCACTTAAATAATTTAGCTGCTTCATCATCAAAAATCACTAGAAAACGCTTTTTAGTAGGCTGGATTTTTCTCTCTAGTTGTATTAAAAAATAATATCTATTATTATACTGCGTCACAAAAATTTTATAGAGCCAGCGTTTATTACGCATGATAACCAACTATCCCTTATTAACATTGGTTTCAAAATTAGAATTCAAAAGAAAGTAAACGTTTCAATCAACTATTTTTACTTACCCAAATAATCAGCAATAATATCTTACGTCTTTTACCTCTCCCCCTCAGATTGCGTCTTTATCTTTAATCCAAACTCGTAACTACGGGTTCTTTATTTACACTCTAAAAATGGAATCATCATATTAAGATATTTTACTTTACTATATGTACAAGGGCTCTATTGAAACCAAACACTTATCTTATTTCGCTTCTTACACTCCAACTACACAAATCAACTATGAAATAACATATTAAATATATAGGTGTTATGAAATCATAAGTATATATTTTGTATTCTACTTCATATTATTTTGCTCTATTTGAGAAATTTCAAATGCTAATTCGGCTTAAAATCTCAACTGATATATTCATTTTTCTTATTTAATTGCATATTATACTTTATTTTAGAAAATTTGTCTAAAATATCAAAATGAGTGTATACCTTGTAGCTTAAACTGTTTTATAAAGAGTTTCTACTAGTTTTAGCTGAGAGGTACCAACTACAACTACAATTTATATTTCAATAAATAATATCTCAAATAACTTTGAGTTTTCATCTTTTTGTAAATTGATGAAGATAGATATTAGGAGGTGAATTTATTTTTAGTAACTTTAGAAATACATATAAATTAATGAACCCAATTTAGAATTTCCCATTCCTCCAAGTATGAACATAGATGAAGATAAGAGCTTAACAATTTTTATAAAATATTTTACCTGCATTTCTATGGAATTGCAAAAATGATAAAAGAGCAAATTCTTTACAAAGTTATTTCACTAATATATGAATAAAACCGTATAAGCAATTAGATTCTTTGCAATATGAGTGTTCATAGAGAAAACAAAGGGTAAATAAATAAATTATTGGTATTAGTCGAACGAGTAAAAAAAATAGAGGAGTTATTATAGATTCAAAATAAAAGTATAGATTATTAACTTGCTTTTAAGTATTTAATCAACAAAAGTTAAATATTCTCCATGTAAATAAGTAGCTTCATTTTATCAAACTTATTGCTTATTTATAATTAAATTGTTTTATGTTAAACATATTTCATTTATTAAGCAATTCATACATTAGAGGAGGTTAATTTTTAAAATATTTTCCTTTTTGTTTGATCTCCTTATATTCAGAGTGTATTTGGTAGTTTAAAATCCTTGTTGATCAAAACTTTAAAAATTTAAAAGCACTAAATCCAGTTTTAGCTAAATTAGCTATATAATATTTAAAATACTTAAAAATAAAACCTATTCTAGCACTATTAACGTGTGCACATGTAATAGCAGTCAAATAGGTGAATTATTTTTAGCTCTTTTCTTTCTTTTAAACATTTTTGGAAAATAAATCTATATCCCTTTTTGCAAATTCTACTAACTAAACAATTAATTAAAACTAGAAATCTTTCTAAAAAATTTTATATTTTAAAGCATTTAAAAGGGAATTTGTTGATATTAATTGTTATTCTGGGAGGTAACATTTTAATCTTTTTAACTAGTTTCATTAATTTCTTCCTCTTCTATACTTTAACAATATGAGTTGATTTTTGAGTGAGTTAAAGAGACCCCTCTATGTTTTAAGAAGATTAGTTTTTAAAAATATAAAAAGCAAATTGCATGATTATAAATGTGATTTTGATGTAGATCAAGCTATCCTTGTTTTAGTTAATCATATGTGATGGATAAATCCAAATAAGTATGTATTATGGCCAAAAGAGTAAAGTAAAATAAATATTTATAGAGAATACTATCACTTTTAGATCAATTCTCAATGCTTTTATTAATTTATATTAGTGTAATTAGCAATAGGAATTATGAAAAGAAGTACGCACCAAAAACACGAGTTTTGGATAATTATCGTCTATTTTGATATCAAAAATATAATCAGATAATGACAATTAATAGCCTCATTGATCCAATTAATAGGTTTTGAAACTTTAATTAGTTGATCAAAAACCTATGTCATTGTAAATAATGATATACTCTTACATTATAAAACTATAAGGATAAAAGTATCAATTATGAATCAACATTTTTTGTCCATACGTTTAATTACTTTAAAATTCCTCATAGAGTATAAATAAATATTTATCTTTCAATAATGTGCATCATGATGTAATTAAGTTAAATATAGATAGATACTCATGTAGAATTTAAAATTAAACTATTTCTTTATCCCTTCACAAATCTATTACGACTTTCGTCAAGTCATTCATAGATAGCGTCATCATTAGAGTGCTTAACAAAATTAAAAGAGTTAACAAATTGATAAAGCTATCAATAAACATCTAAATTAAATTCTCATGTATTTGGTGAAAAAAGATGCTCCTTATTTTTTCAGCATAATTTATTCTCATAATGGACTAACTCATATTTTATTTCAAAGAATGGAACATTACTATCAAAATAAAATATATTTCATACCAATTGATTTACCTTAAACAAGCAGTTTTTTATGAGGAAAGAACATGGTTTATATTTAGTAATGGTCACCAATAATTAATTAAGATAACCTTAATACGCGATATTAACAATAAACATTCAAAATAGATATGCAATATGATAAATTAAAAGTATCCAAGCCTTCCTCTAGTTATCTTATAATCAGTATATCTTAATCTAATTTCTATTTTTAGTTCACTCATTTTAAATTTTTTTCAATTTAATTTTACATGAGCTGTTACTATCTTTTATCCATAAATTCACTATAACTAATACTCATTTTGCATCGTTTAAATTTCGAAATCAGCATCATATCAAAATGAAAATTGTCGCTTAGTACATCTTCGTGAATTAAGTATTTTTGTAATTCTTGAATAAGATGATTTTAAGTATAAATGTTGAATTAAAAAAATGATATAAGTTTTTTGTTATAATCCTCAATAATATGTATATATATTTCCTTAATCAAATAGTGAATATTAGGTTAAATATTTAGAATAGCTTGCAAATTTAATATTTGAGAAAAATTAAAAGAAATTAGTTTATAAAGTAAGATCTATTGAATGGATAAATAGTAATATAATTTATCCAATTGATTGATTAGTTAATTAACTTAATATTTTTAAAATACTTAAAAATTCTATGAATTTTCTCAAAGTTGATGAAATCTTTCCTCTAAAATTCAAATTATTAAAATATAAATAATGATTAATCAAAATACAGTACAAAAAAGAACTTTTCTTAAGAAATATTTAGTTTAAATCTAAAAATAATGCAATTTAATTTAAATTACTAAAAAGATTCTATTATTTATCTTCAAGATTACTTCTTGCTAAATATTTAATTCTTGAATACAAAATTATAAATAAATCTGATTTTAAATTAAATTTTTCTAAATAAATCTAGAAAAAATGGCTCATATAACTTTAATTTCTAAAATCTAAAGCTATTATAAAATAAGAAAATATTATTCATCTTTATACAATTGTGTTTTTAATTTTCATCTGCCTTACAAATCAAAACAGATTTTATTGTAAAAATGCGCGTTTCTAATCAAATAAAAATCACTTTTAATAAATTAATTTATTTGAAACAATATTTGCAAGTCTAATTCAATGCAATAATATTTTATTAAAAATTAATTTCAATTTGGGGATACATACCTGCTATAATCTTTTGTGTAGTAAAACTAAATTTTAATTTAATAATTAATTTATATTTAATTTTAAAATTATTAATTCATTATTAAACTAAAAAGTAAGTATATTAAAGTATAAAGGAATCAGAATATTAATTGAAACTTGAAACAATTAGACAAACAAATAAATACTTTATTAAATAATTGTTATCAATAAATGTATCATTCTACTCTATGTATTCAACCTCTAAATGTCTTTTCAAAATCTTAATTAGTTTGAGGACATACAGTGAGGGATTAACCATTACTAACACATTTCTAATCTGCAACAACAGCATTAGGATATACACAAACAGTTTTATCACCAATAGATTTATGACAGATAGCACACTTCTTTTCTTCTGTAATTCTAACATAAGATTATTTAGTTTTAATTAAATTACACTTAACATTCTATAAATCCATTTCACTTAAATATTTAGCACAACTGACTTATCTTCTATTGTGCAATGAGGAGGAAATTGTTTAAGTTAAGAAACTATACAAACCATCATTAGCATTAAAGCTATCGGCAGAAGAAGATCCAGTAGTTGTAAATTCTTAGAGTACCCAATCATCAGGAATTCTTTTAAGAACTTCAAACATATCTAATTGTGGGTGAGTGCTATACTTTTTTAAGAATATATTAATCCTATTAACCCAACTTTGGTTCAAGGAAATTAAATCTTTCTTATTATTATCATTAAGGTCTTTCTTGCTTAAATAATCTTTAGTGGACTAAAATACATTCATGTATATATGGAACATTGTTGTTAATGTCATATCATTATGCTACAAGCAATAATTTTCAGCATCAGAATGTCTACTCAATTAAATAATTAACTTTGATAGGGCTTCATTATGCTTTTTACTCTATTTTTTAAAATAATAATAAATTAATCTATTTAAAAATTTAATTTCTACATAATTTCTTTTTCTAAATTATAATAAATTGATTAATTACTTTTCCACAAAAGTAAATTTCTTCATTAATTAACCAAGTATTCTAGACTTTTTCAAGAAGATAAGAAGGCTCATAATTAGAATTAGGGTCAGTATAAAAAGCTTTAAATTTTTCATAAATTTTCTTTCCTGTATCATTTAATTTAGCATCAATATGTTTGGTGTCTTTAGGGATAAGATTGAAAAGATTGTTTATGTAGATAATAGCTAATTTATTATGAAAACGACTTTCAACTACTTTTTTCTTGGTAATGATTATATCCAAATAAATTTCTGAAAGCTTTTCAGCTGATCCTTATTCATTTTAGGAGTAAATTACATCATTAATCAAGCTGAGCATTTATTCAGGAGGAATTACACTTTCTTTTACTGCATTAAAGAAAGTCTTAGCATATTCTAAATTCTTTCTAATTACCCATCCAAGATATTCAGTTATTCTTTTGCTATTTAAATTTATATAAAAAATAGATATAATATGCTATTAAAAATAAATAGATTACCTATCTTCTTGCTCCAGGAGTATTCTAATGGTTTCATTGCATGCATTTTCATATTTTGAATTTAATTGAGAGCCTATAACTTTCCATCTTTCAAGAGCTTCTTTAATTCTATCAAACTTTTCATAGAAATAGGCAATAACCTAAGGATCCTTCTAATCAATTTTATCAGCTAATAGAGCATTGTGAATTTCATCATAATAAGTTTTACAATTAATTGGTTCTTTCCCTCTGAAAAGATCGCAAAGTTTCCTTGAATATTCCTTTCTTTTCAAGCAAACTTTAATCAAAGCAAAATCTATTATTTTCAAGATTTCTGTTAATTCTAGTTCTCTTTCTTATTTGACTAATGTGTAAATGGAAGAATTGAAAGTCATCCTTTAGTTGAGGAATTATTTATAATAAGGTTTATTATATTTAAATCTCATTTTGTCTAAAATATTAACAAGCATCTCATAAGCATCCTTTTCAAAGTTTTCTCTAACAGCTTAATCCTAATAATAAAATAAAAGTTTAAATCAAAATCTATCTTAAATTTGTTTAAAATGAATCAAGACCAAATAAATTAATTTAAAACCATTTATATTCCAAATTATTAATAAATCTTTATTTCATATTCTTACTTAATGTCTTCCAGTTATGACTTATATGTTTTTCAGGTTATCAAAAGTTATTTTTCCATACATATCAGAAGGAGTTAAATCTTTAAAGAGAGCTAAAAGTTCTCTAATATCAAAATCTCTAATTAGATTGTTAGAATCTCTATTTTCAAATCTAGTATTGGCTTCTCTGAATTTTCCTACTTACAATAAATTCCAAGCAGCGTCCAGGTTCACACTTTCTTCCTTTTCTTTGTAAGAGGGATCATCTTTAGATACTGATTATTAGAAGATAGCCATGGCTTCATCAATTTTGCAAGATTTAAGGCAGTCTCTAATTCTCACTTCAAATGGAATTTCTTCTAATAGTACTAGCTTTGTTTGAGTGGCATAAATGATATTTCCTTGAGAAGCTATGATTCTTTTAGCAGGACCTCCTTATATGTCTGTTTCTTGCATTTTCTTGGAGTCTTACATATTAAAAATTTAGAAACTCTATTCATATAAAATAATGAGATAGGGTTTTTAAACACAGATCTAGATTATAGGCTTGACTAATGGTTCAAATGTTGCTCTTGGTTTTAAAGTGCAATCTCTCTATTTATTTGTTTATAAAAGATTAGTAATTAATAAACTAATATTAATAAAGTTTTTATTACTCCAATTAGTAGACCAGTATTGTTGTTGGTAACCAGAATTAAAAGTTCATCATTATCAGTAACCTTTATCTATGGAGAATATGCCATACTCATTGGTATTAATGAAGGTGTCAGTTTTTTATTTAAATCAATGAGATAATATTCCTTTTTAGTACCTAATTATACATATTAATGGGATTGTGATTATCGTTTTTATATTATTAATTTCATTACCATAATAGATTAAATTAGCCAAAAAGGCAACAGTGAGGGGAGTATCAGACACAGATTGTATTTAAATTTTTTCAGAAATATATTCTCCTGTATTGATATTGAATTCTAAGACAATTAATTTATTGTTTTTGAGCTAAACAAGAATTTCATTTTTGTGAGTGCTTGCTTCATTATTATACAAATTAACAACAATTCCTCCTACATTTATAATTTGCTTTTGCTATAAACTATCACCATCTACATGAAAAAGCTGCTAGTTAGCAATTACTAAAAGATCCTTACCAAAAGGAAGAGCCTTTATTAAATCAATTTATTTGCTACAAAGCTATTTTGAAATAACAGGATTTTCTGATAAGAATTCTGCAGACTTTCTATAGATTGTATACTTATGTAGCTTTCCGTTTTAGTCTCCAAGATACAAAGAATTATTACTTTCATCCATTGCATTGATCTTGAAATTGGATAATTTAATTTCCCTCTTAAACTTATAAACATCCTCTATTCCTCTTTCTATCATTGAAGCCATTTCCCTTTATTATTTTACTTTTTGAATTAATAAATCTTTCTATTTTGATTTTTCTTTTATGACTTCTATCTATCAGATTCTTTCCTTTTTTGATTGATTGATTTTGAGAAGATACAAACGTAAGTAAAAATATTATCAAATAAAAAACACCTAAAAATGAAAATATTAAATACATTTCCAAACAAAATCAGAAGGTATTTCTATTATTATTTTAAGTTCTATTTTATTTTAAATAAAGACAGTTATTGACTGATCTATTACGATTGTTCCTTATTTAAATAGCTATGATAAAAATACTTAATCACCATTTATTTATTATATTTTATAATATTATATTATAAATTCAAATAATATTTGCCTTATTGAAAAAAAAATCAGTGTGCTTTTGTTTATAATTCAAAGTTTGACAGATTGATTGCTTTTCTTTATGAATCAAATCAAATTATCTCATTAATCATTAATTTGTTTTCAATTTGAAAATTATTAAAGTTATTAAAGACAAGAAGATTTAATCTAAATTGATAATTTTATTGATTTATGGCCTCAACTTAGGGAAGACTAGATAAAGTTTATTAGAATAAGCCTAAGTTATTTAGGCTGAATTAGATGCCTAACAATAACCCAATGACGAATAATTTTATGATCGGATATCCTCCTCCATAACCTTTTATGCAATAATAATATATGCCTTATCCTTATTCTTAAAATTAAATGTTTG
This sequence comes from Tetrahymena borealis, assembly GCA_000260095.1. Classification (NCBI taxonomy): domain Eukaryota; phylum Ciliophora; class Oligohymenophorea; order Hymenostomatida; family Tetrahymenidae; genus Tetrahymena; species Tetrahymena borealis. The sequence goes on from AHAN01001201.1 coordinate 71,716, forward strand.
ATCCTACATATGGGGCATAATTTTAAAATTAAAATATGAATTAATTTCCTACCTAAACAATTTAAATGAACTAAATTTAAGAACAAGAAGAACCTATCAACAGTAATTCTGAGAGTAATAATAATTCAGTTCAAAATAATCAATAAACATAAAAACTAAAGATGTCATTCGATACAAAAAATATGCCTCCTCCTCCACCACCCCCTCCTGAAATGATAAAGGCTTTAACTTAATTATTATAATCTGGGTAGAATTATTAAACTATTTAATAAACAGTACCATTTATTCCTCCACAAGTTCCTTCGATGTTACCTTAAAGCTTATTAAGGTCTAGTAATAGGATCAAATTGACTAGTCATTTATATAAAAACTAAAATGCTTCTCAAGATCCTCCTCTTAACCCAAAATTTATAAAAACTGGTAAAACTCAAAAAGGTAATTTATTGAATAAATTAGTAGTTAATAAATATTTACAATTCATTTAAATCAATAAAATATAGATACTAATAAAGAAAGGCTTTACTAACCCAATACTGGTTACATTATAGATGAAGAGAATGAATAATAATCTAAAAAAGACAATAAAGAAAATGATATTAAAATTTTTATTAGAGGAGAGGATGATTTGATTTAAAGTGGAGTAACAACAGAAAGGGATGAAGACGATGATTAAATGCATGATCTAACTTAAGCTGAGAAAAAATTTGTTAACTAAAAGTTTCTTATGCATGAATCAATGTAGGGTGTTATTTTACAATTAATCATACTAATTTTTTTATAATAATAACATTTATTAGTTCAGAAAGTTAGTTCAAAGAACATGTTCCTAAGATTTATATTGATCCTAGCCATGCCTGCTAGATTGAAGAGTAAAAAATCATAGAAAAAGAAAAAGAAGAAGAGGAATTCTAAAAGAAGAAAGAAGTTTTTTTGATGAAAAATAAATACAAGCGTAATAAATTTTATAAAAAAATACTTTGATGCTAATATTTAAATAATATTTTTAATAGTTTTGGTAGAATTGGAGAAAGAAAAATCCAGAAAAGTAATATTATTGCAATTTAGTTTAATTTAAAAATTAAAATAACTTGATTTAACCACAAATAGTTAATGGAGAAGCTCCTAAAAAAAGATTTGGATAATATTGAAGCAAAGAACAGAGAATAAGAAATACTCAATTAATTAGAAGGAGAAGAAATTAGGAAGTAAAAGAATTAAACAAAGGAGTTGGAAAAAATAATATTAGATATTCGTTAGGAGAGAGATTATAAAACAATTAAAAAAGTGCTAGGGTAATTCTAAAATTATCTACATATTTATAAATAATTTTTTATTTAATTTTACATTTATATTTAATATCAAAGGATTAATCTTGAGAAACCGATTGATCAAGTTATAGATTTCGAAAAGATTAAGGCAGAATATGTTATTGAAGAAATGTATAAAAAGAATTAAGAATTATTTGAATAGGCAGATAAACTGTTTGAAGAGTGTAATTATTATGTAGATGACAAAGGATAATAGCATGATGATTTTAAGGATTTAGATTATAATAATTTAGCAGCTATAGAAAAATACAGTAGAAAATCTTACATTATTTAAGATGAAGAAGATAACTATAATCAAGAAGAGTTTGATGAAGATAATGATGAAAGTGATCAAGAGATATAAAAATCAGTAAAATTTGTAAGAAATAATTCTTTGCTTGCATAGTCATAATTAGCAGATAGTTAACTTCTCTCTGCAAGAAAAAGTTAAGTTAATGATAGAAGTTCAGTTATGTTTTAATTTCCTTCTGATAGGAATATATCAAATAGTTCAAAAGTAAGATTCGAAAAAGAAAAATAATATTAATTAACAGAGGAAGAAAAGAAATAAAGAGACTTCTATCTTTCTATATAAAAAAAAATTTATCAAGCAGAGTAATAATTAAAAAACCTGTGCGATTATGATTCTGATATAAGCATAGATATTACAGGTAACAAGTAGTAAAAAAAAGAATCGAACTCTTAAAAGAATTCAAAACAATAATTAAAATAAAAAAATAATCTATAAGCTACTTAAAAAAGATCTTAAAGTTCTGCTGCAGCTAAATAATAGCCCTAGGCCAATAAACATAATAATGCAACTTTAAAGAAAGGGGTAACAGTACCAAAAAAGAAATGACTAATAAATTTATTTATATTGTTCATTTTAATGTGTTTATGTATACAATCAACAAAAAGTAAAGAGCAATATAATAAATTTTCTTTGAATTTTAATTAAATTTCGCAGAAATAAAAAGTACCGTAAATCCTCCATTAAGTTGTAAACACATTAATATTAAATTTTTCAACAATTTTTTGTGAAATTTGGAACACTTTTCGAAAAATTCTTAAACCACTTTTTATGAGTTAATGGAGGATTTAAGGTAGTATTATAAAATTTTAAACAGAATAGCATGAGTATTTAATAATTCTTAAATTTATATACAAAATTATTATTATTTTAATCTATTACACTTCAAATTAATTATGAAAAGTTAGTTATTAGTTAAAATACAATTAATTTAACAGGAAATATCAAAATGGATATTAACTATTATTAGAAGCAGTAAGGAAGAAAGGTTCTTTTTGTGGATTTTAGGGTGTTGTAGTATTTGCAGCTTTGAGAGAATAGGTATATTAATGAATAGGAGAAGGGATAGAGACTTTCATATCTTCATGAGAATGAGATATTTATGAATATCTATTATCATATGTCACCATTGAATTTGAAAGAAAAGGGCTTGATAATTATTATTATTGCTATATTGGGAGTATATCACTTTATATTGATATTTTACTTACTTTCCTCAAATGATTTTAGATATTATTTGAATCTACTCTCTTGATTTCTTATTATTTTTGGAGTTCCTCAATTTATTTTGAGGTATCATTTTTAAATAATATATCTAAAATTTTTTAGTTGAACTATTATTCTCTTTAGGAATTAGCTATTGATTAATTTTATAGCGATCCATTAAATTAAATATTCTTAGATTACTCTATATATTCAACAAGATAATTTAAAGCTATAGAACCATAATGAGCAGACAGCTTTAAATTATCTTATTAGCTAAATGAATTTATAGCTTTCTGCTATGATTCTTACTTAGAAAGCATAGGATTAAGTAGGCTGCGTTAACAAGGATTATTAATAGAACTTAGTATTTTATTTTAATTTTTATTAAAATCTATTGTACTGCTGTTTATACTAGAAATACTAGAAGAAGATGAAGATTTTAATTGCTTTTTTAATAAGTTTAAATTGTCAACCATTTTACATTTAGCTTCATATTAATTATTTTAAGGGAATAGATTAAAGATAGAAAATTTTTCATCATTTGAGAATGATTTATTTTAAGATTCCTCGCTTAGACTAATGTTATTTTAACAAGAATTCTTTCTGATGGTGTTAACAATAGTTTCTATTTTTTATCTATTTTTCATCGATTTTTATAAAGCTTAATCACACAATTCATCTAGCTTCTATAGTTTTTCATCAATTTTTAACTACTGCTCTGTTTTAGTTTATTATTGCAAGCAACTTTCTTTCATCCATTCAGCTATGTAAAAAATATAAATATTAAAAAAATATATATTAATTTATAATTTACTTATTGATGTCGATTGATTAGTGGTTAATCTTGAACTTTGATCTCTAATAGGTGATATTTGATTAAAATATTCAGTAATCCCACTTTGGCTTTATTCTGTTAAAATAACTCTTTTTGAATCTTCTTTTTTATCTTAGATTTCATTTTGATCAACATTTATTATTTTTGAAGTTTTAAGCGGACTCTGATTTTCATATTTTGATAGTAAATATATTCCTTAAATTTCTACCTATTCTTAATTTTATTTCATACCTTTGTCAGCCTTTCCTTAACCTAATAGTTTAATATATTATTAACTATTATTTTAAGATGAAGAGTTACTTTAATTTAATAATTTTTAATTCTAACTTTATGATTAAATTTCGGGAAATAAGATATAGTTCTATGATCTTTAAAATTAATTTCTAGCTGTTTCTTATGGTATTTATAGAATTTATGATGGTTTTTTGTATTCATATTCATAATCAATAAAATCTTCTTAAAATACTTTCTAATTCTCAAATTTATTTGCTGGCTTTTTTTAAAATAAACATTTAGCTATTGTTTACTTATTTTAGATATTTGAAAGGTGAGAAATATTTTCTTTTTCTTAAGAAGCAAGATATTGTTATTATTATTAGCGATTGATTTAAATGTGATTATAGTTTTCAGAAGAATTAGTACTTTCAACACTAGAAGCATCATTTCCTAAGTTGTCTTAAACTGGGTTATTGTTATTTATGATAACAGTATTTTCATCTGAAAATATCTATTATTCAAATAAGTTATTTCTATGATTTTTTTACTTTTAAAAGTTTATTTGGTTGCTGTTTTCAAAGTTATAATCTAATTAATAATTTTAGTTAAATTATTCTCCATTATTATTACAATTATAATCAGTTTTAACATTAATTAAATTAGTATTATTATCTTTTTCATTACATTTTTTAGTATTATTAGTATTATTATTATTGTTATTATCTATTTCAGAAATTTAGTTTGGGACTTAGTTCATTTATATATAATCATCATTATTGGTTTATATATTATTAAAATCACTTTATAATATTAATTTTTATCCTTAAAATTATTCCTCTTCATTGTTGAAATTTGTTTATTGTTACCTGCAATCAAACCCATAACCTGCAAATAATTATTTTTTAAATTGCTACTCAATATTCTATGATAAGTTAATACAATTAGAATTACTATTTTATGGTTGATATTCAATGCTTTAATCAAGAACCATTGGAAAATCATTTAATTTATTAGGAATTAAGTTAATTGGATGTAGATTTATTTAATAATTATCTTCATTTATATTCTTCTATTCTTAAATTTCTTCTTTTTTCAATAAGTTAGATTCATTATTTGGACTAGCCCTTAATGACTCTTTGAAAGAAACAGATTTTTTTATAATGGATGAAGAGTTTTCTACATGATCATAAGCCAGTAATCTCATATCTGGGTTATCGTTTAGTAATGTGCTTACTAAGCTTATAATTAAGGATCTTTTTGAAAATATAGATTTTACTTTTTTAATTTTTTACTATAGAAGTGAAAGACAAATCTTAAAATTATTAAAATCATATATTTGATGGTGTATATTTTCAAGTAAAGCCATTTCTAATAGAATAATACCTAAAGCCCATAAATCTCCCTTTTTGGTAATAATTTATGAGTAAAGATTAGAATCACTTTGAAAATTTTCATCTGATATTTGAAAATTTTTTAAAATTTGCATAGATTCTGGAGGAAGCAATGATTATGTAGCTATCAAAAATCTAACATCTTTCTTGTAGTAAGAAGTGGTATCTATTTTAGAGAAATTAATGCAATATTAATCAGCCAGTTTTACCTCCCCTTTCTCAGTGAGAACGATATTACTCATCCTTAAATCTCCATGGACAAGATCTCTTTCATGCATTTCTTTAAGTCCTCTTAATACACACTTCACTGTGTTGATTAATTCCTTTTCTCTCCATCTCCAATTCTACTTTACATGATTTACAAATTCTTTATTTAATCCTTATGCAAAAGCTTCATAAAATATAGTAAATTAGTTTTTATTTGGATTAAGATAAAAGTCATGTAGAATGATATTATATTTCCCATTCATTTACTTCCTTTTACTCAATTCTTCTGAAATTTCATTAGCTTGATTAATTTAGAAATCGCAATAGGTGCACATCCTTTCAAAAACCAAAGATTATTAATTAATGTGTTAAAGTAATTTTAAATTCTACTCGATATTTAAAGTTGTGTATTAATCTATATTGAATTGCTCAAGAACAATATCCTAAATACAACTATTACTCGCCCCATCTTCTTGAGATTCATAATAGCTCTCAATACTATATTTTCTTTCAATTTACTTTTGCATTAATGATTACTGTTAATTGCCAATTTATTCCAACCCCAAGCTTTTTTTCTTTCAAAGTTTGGTTGTTTGTTAATTATGTGATTTCAATTTTATAATCTTATTATAAACAATGTTTGTTATTAATTTCACTGATTGGTTTATTAAATAATTGCTGATAGCTATTAGTAGTTTCTATTCTAAATCATTCAATCAATTAATAACTTTTGATTAACTCATTAATATTATTAATTTGTTTATCATATTTCACTATTCTATATTCATTTTTAAATTTAAGAATTCAAAAAAATCTTAAAATCAGTTGTGGGAATGAATCATAACTTGTTATTTTTTTATAGGAATAGATTTACTCAGTTTCCTTTGAATCTATTACCTGTTTATTTATTTTAAGATCCATTATCTTCAATTATTTTGAATTAAAATAATTTAGTTCTATGCTTCACTAGAGTGAATATAATTTTACATTTTTAAGTCAATAAGAATAATAAAAATAAAAGCCGTCAAATTTTTTAAATCATCAATAAAAGAGAAGAGGATTGGTTCTTTTTTTATTAAAAATCTTAAAATAAGGTTTTATATTTTAACTAAATAATTAAGATAAATACTATAAACACTGATATTTTAACGTCTAAACGACTATAAATTTTTGATAGCCCCCAATCTTTAAAAAATTAGATTTGTAAAAATTTAAAAAAAGTTAAATAATGAATATTTATTATATAAATTAAGCTAAATATTTTTAAGAATTCAAAAATTATGTATATTAATTATTGTTAATAAAATTTATATCATTTATCAACATAAGAACGAACTTAATTTACATATTTTTAGTATATTTAATGTTTAAAAAAGCCATTAAATGAAGAATACTAATTAAATCATATAATAAATAAGGTTAAATATCTATTTTGAAATACCAAATAAAATAATTAAAATTAAATCAAGAGAATTTTAGAGGATAAAATATATTAATCTTAAATTTAGTTAGTTAGTTAGTATGTTAGTTAAAATGGATTTAAAAATAAAATAACTCACTAGAATATTTATAGAATATGATAAAGTTTTTATAAATGAAATGAAATTCCTTTACAAATTAAAACTGATAGTATGAACTATGTTATTTTATATTTGTTTTAAGATTTATTTAATTATAAATGATATACATTTATTTAAGATTTGAAAGAGTGTTAAATCGCTAGAATATTATAAACAGTATATATATGTATCTAATTAATTATATATTTCAGTAATTTATTCAAAGATTTTGCATCTTAGTAGTTCCCTTAAGCTTTTTAATAAACAAACAATCCATTTAAATATCATTTTCAAGAAGAAGAAGAGGATGAGGAGGAGGAAGATGATGATGATTATGAAAAATGTTTTTTTATAAAATTTTAAAATAAAAGCGAGCCCCACCATTCATCTTTCCATTAAGCTTATTCTCCTATTTCTCCATCTTCATCATAAAATTCTCTCCACCACCATTCTGGATGTCTAGGTATATCTCTTCTGATTTTATCTGCCTCAATTTCTACTTCTCTTTAGAAACATTAATTCATAGTCTCGTATTCTTCAATACATTCAAAAACAGTCCAATACTTTCCATTTAATTATTCACATTCTATGAATTTCATTGCTTTATTCCTACACCTTCTTCGAGCTATAGGCATTGCTTCATCTTTAATTTCATCTTCCCTCTTTCCTCTTAAAATATTTAATTTCCAAGCTGATGGCTTAGGGGGTCTAGTCTTAGGTTTAACATCAGGAGGAGACTCTTCTAATAATTCTGCATCAAATACATTCTATTAAATCTATTTAGATTTATATGTTCCCATTTTAAGACTATTAATTATTAAGTATGTGCAATTATAATTTTTGTTGGTAATTAAGAATAATTGAATATTAGTTAATACTAAAATATTTATGAGATTAATATCTAAAAGAAATTTCTATTTAAATTATTTAATTATTCGTATCAGATCTACTAAAATAAAATCAATCCTTTATCAAAAAATCTTTAAAAAAAATCCATAAATCAATACCAATATTTTATTATAAATAAATGTCTGAACAAGAAAGTTAATAAGAATTAGAAGACCCATACGCTATTCTTAATGTTCCGATTGATGCAGATTATAAGCAAATCAAGGATAAGTTTTATGAATATTCAAGAATATTCCACCCAGATAAACAGCAACCTCATCTCTACTAATAATCAAGATCTTAATTTGAATAAATAGATAAGGCCTACAAAGCTATTTCTAATCCCTTTTTGAAATTGATTTATGATAATTATGGATATTCAGGTAAAATAAGAATTAAAAAGATAGTAGAAGAATTAAGTCTATTAAACTATCAACAATAAATATAAATAATAATAGGCGTTTAAATCCATAATGAGCATTCAAACAAATTCATTGATTTAGAAGAATAGTACATTCAAACCTATGAATAAAGAATTTATCATAAACATGAGTACAAGCTAAGATTACAAGAATTGAAAAAGGTATTGATTGAATTTGATTTCATTTAAGAAATGTGCTGTAAAAAAGATCTTTAGAAAATATAAATTAGAATATTTTTATTTTTCAGTAAGTAATAAATGTATAGAATAATATCTCTCTATTTTTAATTAAAGGAAATTCTAAAAAGAATGAATCACTTATATGAATTATATAGAGAAGAAAAGAATTTCATTAATTGTTATAGAAGTATTTAAGTTAATGCTGATTTTAGTGCAATTCAATTTATCCAAAAAATGCCACCCAATAGCCTTAATAGAGAGAGATAGCTACTTCTAACAAGATTAAGTTTTATTCCAATGCTTTATCTACCTGATATTAAAGCCTATTAAATCTAACATGAAATTGGATTCTCTTCTAGTGCTGCAGGTATCTTTGGTTAATAGCAAGACTTTAATGGAGGATGCATATATAAAATATCTAAAAAGATTCCAACTGAAATGAAATACATAGGTGGAAGTGATATAAGAGTAATTAAAACTCTATCAATTTTAGACAAAATTAGTTAAAATTATTTATTTTATAATTGATTTTAGGGTAGCTTCTTCCATTCATATAAATCAACTGAAGGAACTGTCGAACTATCAACAACTCCTTATAAAGATCTGTAAATATTGTTGAAATTATTTATATATTAAGTGAAAAATGTAATTATTATTTATAGGAATTTAACTTATACTGCAAGAATCAGTAAATTTGGGATTATTCCTATAGTTACTTTTAACAGAGGAATTAATGACACCTTTTCAGTTAATTCTCAAGTAACAGTACTAAATGGAATAAATGATGTTAATTTTGGTTTTGTGAAAATCCTTTCTAATCCTAAGCTTAGAATTGATTTTGATGGAAATGTTAATGAGAATGAATTAAATAATGAAGTATTGCTTGTTAGAGATTTAAATAAAAAATTCTAAATCATTGGTGTAAAATTGATTTGTGATAACTATTAATTTAAGAATTAAATAAATTAAATTAGGGGTTAGTGTAAAAAGGAGAGAAAAAACCATAGTTTTGGTAGCTTAAAATATATGGTTGCATAGGTTGGAAGGTTATATTTAATTCACATAACTTTTTGGAAGTTAGATCTTGCTTTGGTATGGGTAATAATGAAGTTTAAATAAGGTAATACTTTATTAATAATTACTTATATATAAGATAAAATCCTTTTAACATATTAGATTTAAGAGAAATGGTTTAATTTGCTCACTACCAATTTCTCTTGGACCTTTCCCTTCTATAAAAGTAGTTTCCTACTCTCTTTTATCTGGTCTTATTAGTGGATTTGCAGTTTATAAATTGTAACAATATAAAAAGTAGAGTAAAAAGAACTAAATGATATTGATAAAGAAGAATAAAAATAGATTGTTAGATGAAAAGAAGATTTTCAATACTTATTATAACGATTTAAAATATAAAAATGAAGAAAAGTTGAATATGGAAATAGCCAATAAGTAATATTCAGTTATAAATAAAATTAATATTCAAGCTATTTTTAATTTATTATTAGTGGCCTAATTATTTTAAAGGCTTATGGAGGAGATAAAAAGAAGATTCGTTAAATTAAGAAAATTTATAATTAAAAAGAAAATAAGTTACCTTATTTGAGTAATGAAGATATACTCAGAAACAGTTTAAATAGATAAATAGATGTAGGATTAGATTTAGAAGACATTTTATGTGAAGTAGTAGAGATCACTTCTTTTGTCTAAAATCTTGTTAGGCATTCTTATATTGATGCTACATATACAGATATTGCTAATCAATAGGGTCTTTTTAATCCTTGTATAGATAGTTCTTCCTCAACAGCCATCTTTATTTAGTATTATTTTTAAAATTTTATAAAAATATTGATTAATTGCTTTTTAAATAGGTATTCTTACAAAGGAGTTGTTAGTGATGTGGTAATTTAATCAGGAAGTCATCTCAGTATTGGCAATACTAATAACAGTAGCCTTTGGTCAAGAATTTTAAGAGGATATATACTATCTATATGATTGCAATTTAATAATAATTTAAAATTATTTGTGCTTAATTTATAAAATCATTTTTTGTTTTTATTATATTCATTAATTTTTATTGAGAAATATACCCTATTTTTTACGTTGTTTATAAAATAAATTAATTATCTTTCAACATTTAAAAAGTATTAATTCAATAAAGATTTTTAGATAATTTAAATGGTATATTAATAATAGTTAACTTGAAACTAAAAATTAAAATAATTAAAATATAAGTAAACATAATATAATATTACATATTACGATATAATTTATTTTTAAGGGATAGAGACATAAATTTAAAATAGAGTTATAATCAATGTTAATTTTATTAGAAAAAAATTATTATCTTATGTTTTTTCTGTCTTGAAGATTATGATAATTAGTTAACTTTTTTTAATAAATTGATTATTTCATAAATTGGGGTTGGGGTTGGGGTTGGGGTTGGGGTTGGGGTTGGGGTTGGGGTTGGGGT
>AHAN01001202.1:0-79325 GCA_000260095.1 Tetrahymena borealis
CCCCAACCCCAACCCCAACCCCAACCCCAACCCCAACCCCAACCCCAACCCCAACCCCAACCCCAACCCCAACCCCATTAATTAAAAACTATTATATTGATTAAAAATTGATAAAATTAATAACAATTTAAGATTTTTTTGAATTTATTAGTAAAATATTTATTTATTGATTAATTTTAAAAAGAAGTAAATTACCCAACAGAAAAAAATTAAAACTCAATAAATCTATGTTGTCTTGTATTTATGAATAAAAATAGACAATTCACATTAATATAGATGAAATTGTTGATTAATTGATAAATAACGATTGATCTTAGTAATACAAATAGAAATGAAATAGATACAATGAATTATATTTTAATTTATTTTGAAATATGAAGGACTATTTCAATATAAATATTAATTAAAATGAATCATTTATTTAACAAGGTAGAGATTTAGTTACTAATTTTTTTTGAATATTTTGAAATTTAGACATTTTTTCAAATAAATTCTGGATTTTCATCAAAAGATCTATACATTACTGCTACTAAGGAGAGAGAGGAGATACTTATGATGTATACTAATTAAAAGTTAATCATTCCATTCTATTTAAATAAATTTGTTAATTTAAAGAATATTCATTTGTAAAAATATTTTACCTGTAATGAAATTAAAATGAATATGTGCATTAATAAATTAGAAAAAGCAAAACCAATTAAAATCAACCCAAAAATTTGATTTGCAAGCCTATTTTTATTGAATCATTTGTTAATAAATTTGTTTAATTTTAAATCAATAAATTACTTATAACCAAAGATCTTAGGTATAAACTTACTAAACCAACTAAAAACACCACCTTATATGAAAATTAAAGAAAATATAGATAGGTTATAGAGGATTTGGTTACTACCCAAATATTAGAAAACTAAAATGAGGGCAATCTATATTATTAAAAAATGGTAATATTAGTATGAATTCGTTTTGAATTAAAATTTCTTACTTAAGCAAATATAATTAGGTAAAAGCTCTTCTTAAACTCAAGGATATTTATTAATTTAGTCCAAAGATATCTAGAACAACCAAAGAATGTAAATGAAATGCAACCTAAGATTGTATGATAGTGATCATTATTGTAATGAATAAGTCCATATGTTTTGTAGTATGCCATGACAAAATATCCAAAGACTGTAAATAAAATGTAATAAAATCTACTTTAAAGAATATTAAATGATAAAATAATTTATACATGAAGATGCAATAGCGAAAAATAATAATTAGAAGAATTGCTTAGTCTTGATACCATCTTTTAAAGTTGGGCATACCTATTGAGGGCTCATTCTCTTTTATTTCTCTCTAGATCTAGGAGATTATTAAATGCTTTTTTATTTAACCATCTCATATTGCTAATAAGATAATAAAAGAGCATCTATTTGATTTATTTAAAATAAAATATTAGATGTTTATCATGAAATCATTTTTTTTTATAACATATAAAGTTACTATTTTAATCGATTAATTATTTATCTAATTTCGAAAATCCTTAAAAAGGGAAACTTTTAAAATAATCTATTAGAACGATCAAGTTTATTTAAATTTGATCATAATATTAATAATTTTTGATATCAGTATTCAATTAGATTAATTTATTACCATTGTGATTTCTTAAAAATAGCAGAGAGAATAGACCCAAAACTGCAAAAGCAATACTGTAGAAACGAAGCATAGTTGGCATGTTATATGAAATACATTCCTCAAAATATACTCTATTTTCTCCATTTTCATATTCAGTACGCTTTGGATAGTCATTATAATAGTTAACTATTTAGTAAGAGAAGTAGCCAAATAACGCTGACCCTACACCATATCCTGCCTATAAAGTAGCATTAACTTCACCAGATTTTAAAGGGAAGAATTTCCAAGAACAGAGGAAAGGAACTACATAAAGAATACCATATAATGGCCCTACAATGAGTACGAAAAACATTAATATTATGTAATAATTTGCTATAAAAGAGAGAGCAAAGAATGTTGCACTTAATAAGAAAACTCCAAAGAAAACAACACTTTTTAAACCTGACTTTGCTACTATTTTTTCACCAAATGGAATCACTTTATTTTAGGAATAATGTTTTTATAATCAAACTTAGATCATTTTATTTTATTAATCAAATGAAGATTGAATATATTTTTACGAGAATTCATAGTAATATTCATCAACGGGAAAATAATTGCTACAGAATCGCTTGTTACATTATGGTCAGTGGCCTTTAAATAGCTAGAATAATAAATTGAATATGCTCCCCATGAGTAAAATGAACCTAAAATCTTTTAAATTTAATTTTGAATAAAGAGATGCCATAATTATAGATTAATTCTAAAATATTTTCATTATTAACTGCTTTTTTAATAAATTTTCTACCACTCTAAAAGAATATATTTAAATTTTTGGCTCATTAAAATGGGAAAATGTAATAGCAAATATTGTTTAAGAAAATTCAATTAAATAGAATTCTTTACAATGTTGATGGCAATACCTCCTACAAGTACCTTCCAACTATCGTTTCTAATTTCTTTAATCTCATCTGGAGTTATTTTCCTACTCCTATTCATCTCACTATATAATTATTCTAATGCTTATATTTACTTTTGATTATTTATATGATAGAATCTAAATATATCAAAATATATTCTTTAAAATCTTCTCCTATTTATTCTTAATAAATAAGTATAAACAACACTTCTTTAAAAAAATTTTTCAACGATTATTTTACACAAGCATCTTTCTTTCTGCTTATATCCAGTTGATTCAACTCAGCGAATATACATTATTATATTACAACAGTAACTTTTAAAATATTTGAATTATATAATATATAAACTGCATTTGTTCTAAAACCTGGCTTCATCATTTTTAATAAAATTATATTTTATGATAAATAAATTGTAATTTTACTTAAACTTATAATTAATATTTCAATAAATGCATTTTAATTTAATTCTTTTATTTTATTAAAAATTTGGTTACTACTCTATTTAATAACTACTAAATTCTGTTAAAATTAATTCAAATTTTAATTTTTAAAGAAAGCTATGCCATTGTTTATTTACCTACTTCTATCATTTTAATTAATTTATTATTATTATTCTTATTATTTTATGAATAATAACAATTTTTTTCAACCAAATCATTCTTTTTGCTTTGCAAAAGATTTAATCTTAAAACTAATTAAAAGAAATTATATAAAAATGTATTTATGAATTTTTAAGATTAAAATTAAAAAGATAGTTTCTAATAAGTAGAATTTTAATTCTTAAAGACTCTTTTCATTTGAGATGATACAAAAAAATACAAAAACTATAAAAGAATTACCACTATAAATTAGGGATCTAACATTGAAAATTTTAAGTATTCTAGAGGGATTACTAATTTTCCAATTTATAGTTTTTTATTAACCTAACAAATTTCAATTATTTAATGATAAAAATTTCAAAAATAATCCTACTTATATGAAAGTAAATAAGAGTTTTTTTTATGGTCGATCATTTGACTTATTATTATAGAATTTATATCTATAATATTTATTTAATTTAATATTTTATTTTTAATCAATTAGTATTCTATTTGCTTAGATATAATTATAGTCGAGAAGTTTAGGCTTATCAAAAGTATTCATAAAAATTGGAAATAATAAAGAATTTATATTATGAATACCTAAAAACTTCCTCAAGCCACTGAATACGTTATCTCTAAGTAACAAAAATATTAATTCGATCTCTTAAATTAATTCAAGTATTATCTAATAAATTTACAACCGGAAAGTAACAAAAGTTTGTTTTTAAGATTTGAGAGAGGATTGCAATTAATCAAGAAATCAATTAAAAAAAGAAAATTAAATTACGAATAATATCAAACGTGAAATATGCGAAGATAGTTGTTAGCAGTTTTTCTTTTGTTCGTAGCCATGTCAATGGTTGCCAAATCTTAGGAAACACTGGAAAAGGGATAACTTAAAAATCTTATCTCGAAATTGTATACAAATCTTTAAGATGAACAAGTTAAGCAAGACTAACCTTTCAGAAATTTCCCACCATAATTTTCAAAATAAAAAGGTTTGTACTCATCAGACATTAAACTTAATTTGATAAGCAAAGACAATAGCTTCTTCACTCATCTCTTCAGATAAACTTTTAATGTTTTCGATAATAACATGTTTGTAACTAATTTTGTTATCCTTGGGCTTATAGAAGCAGCTGATTTAGGGTAGATCTCACTTGATTAATAATCTTTAGAAGATGCTATAGACTCTTTACTCACTTTTAAAGACAAAAATTAGAAAAATAGTACTACTCCTGTCTATAATTTCTGGTCCTAAATCAATGTCAATGGCACATGGGAGAGTTACCCAAGTAACTTAGAGGGTGTAATGAGTATATTTGACTCATTACCACCTTTCTTATAGAAGTTAATCAAGATTGTAGGAATCGACCCTAATGAGTTAAAGTCTATGGTTTCTTCCTTTGTGATACCTCCTGATAATGATGATTCAGGTATTAATATTGCTCTAGGATCAGTACTTCGTTCCCATAAAGATAAATTCCCTTCACTCTATGCTAAATGGGAATCTTAAAACAATGATTATAAAGGATTCTATGAAATCGTAAAAAAATATGCTTACAGACCTTTAAACAAAGAATTTCCATCTAATGCCAGCACTAATGCCTCTGATATTATTGACCCTCGCTCATATTACTATTTGCACGATTTCATTTAGGGAAATAATTAATACCCTATCAGCTTGTTTTCAACTTGGTTAATTAATCAAAATGACGAAAAGGCTCACATAGTAAAATAACCCTTCCACACTAATAATGTTGACATGACAGTTAATGCAAACAGCTTATTTGGATTAAATAGCTTGCTCACTACTCTTCCTATTGAGGAGGCTAAAAATCTCTTTGAAAATGATATAGATTTAAGATCTATTCACCAAAATGTTACTAATCTCTTAGCTTATGGTATTCACAGTGGCATTGTTCTCAATAGAACTGATTTAGCATTAACATACTATCCTTCAGAATTTGATTTCTATTGGTTTGTTGCTAGAAATGTTCACCTCTTGAGAAGTGCTAAAGCTAAAGGATAATTACCATTTTAGGAACTTGATTATTCTTTAAGTACTTTAGAAGATGCCTTATTAAACGTAGGTATTTAGTAACTACTTAATTTATCTTAAAAAGATAAATAAGGAAGGATTTACTGGGAAGGATTTTTGGGTAACTTTGCAAATAAAACATATCACGAGGATAGATTATTTTCTACAGCTGTTACTTTAAATACTTTGATTGATGCTTATACTGTGTCATCATCAGATAACAAATCCAGACAATTCATTAAAAATACACCAAACTCTATCAAAGAAGTAATTAAGAAGGTTGTTAATTTTATAGTTATAAGTACAGCTAATACTGCCACACCTTATATGAATTCTTTCTTTTCCGGTAGTGTAAAAGGATTTAGTTCTTTACCTTTCTTTTATCCATCTAATTATGGTCTTTACATTAACAATGGAACCTAAGTTGATCCTTCCTAAGCAAAGATGAATAACATAAATGATGACTTAATAATAGCCTTTAAAGGTTCTGTCTCTGAATAAGAATATAGATAACTCCTTAACCAAACCTGGTTTGGCGTACCAACTCCAACAACTTTTACAGGATTCAATGAACCTAGCGATGGTTTCCCCTTCTGGTCTTCTAAATCAGTAACATAAGTTTTTGTGATATAAGCACTCTCAAAATACTCCTCATTAATATGATCTGAATTGAGTATCGAATTGAAAATGATTATTTAATAAAATTGTTTTATTTTTTTTATAAAATCCTATATATAATATATATCATCAATTAAATAAGTAAGTAAGTAATTATTCAAGTATATTTAAAAACAAACTCCAAGATATTAAATAAAAAATGTAGTAAGAAAAAACAAATATAATCTTAAGAAATTCTTAAGAGGGTCATTTTTTTAGATTAATTCAATTCTTTTTAACGATGAATTAAATATTTCATAATTATATTAAATTAAAGAAAAATGTATGAAATACCACCCTCTCTTTATTATTGATTACATACTATTTATGTTTAAAAATAAAAATATTTTGAAGTAGTATTTTATGGCTACCAGATTTACTTACTTGCATATTTAATTTATAATAAAAGAAGATAATTCATATCAAGTTAATCTTAAAAATATATGAATGAATTCTAGTAATATAATCCTTGCAAATTAAACTGATTAGTTTAATAATAGAAGTAGTAATAAATCATAGAAAATGTTCTATTTTTATTTTTAACAAGTGTTTAATCTTTTTTATGTTACTGGTAAATAACAGGAAATTAGGTATGGAAATTTATTAATTGGTAAAAAAGTATTATTTAATTAGGATTATATTTGTCTTCAAATAGATAAAATTTAATTCTTAGGTTGACTTCGAATTTACTGTCTTAGAATTATAATGATTTTTATTGATAAATTGATGCAAAAAGAGCATGTTTGGTATAAAATCTGTATATAGGTGTAAGTACTTAATTTTTTCAAAATTGCATTGAAGCTTTTTGTTTATCAATGAATCTGATTTTAGATTTTTAATTACTTACTTATTTAGTGTGTTTCAAAATTCAATTTTAAGAATGAAAAGGTCTTTATGTGCTAATTTAATTTATTTTCAATATTTTAAATTTATCGAAATATGAATTTCTCAATTATCAAATTATAAGAGGAGTGTTTATGTTCAATTCGAGGAACACATCTATTATCTAACTTCCTTTCATTTTAAATATGAAGTTTTTTTCAATTTCTATGCTTTATTTAGTTATTTATTGACATTCCTCTTTAATTTCCTTATTTTTCATTTTCCAACCTATGCTAACTTCTTTCTTTTTAGATTGTACTTCATTAATACTTAAAATGTATAAGAATTATTAGTGCGGTAGGGCTAGAAGAAGAGTGAAGAAGATAGAAGAAGGACAAAGGTGAATGAGAGGAGTGGTGAGTGTTGCAATTATGAGATATAGAGGAATTAAAAGAAATTAAGAAAAAAATTAAATAAAAACTAATTTTTTTGTATTTTAGTTACGGAAAAGAAAAGAGAAAAAATTAATAAAACAAACAAAATCAAACAAAAGAAAAGCAAAAACTTAAGAAGAAGAATAATAATATATAAGAACAAGCAGTGACTAACTAGAGTGAGAAGAAAAAAATTAATTAAAATCTGAAAGAAAAGAAAAAAAAATTAACAATAATTGAAAAAAAATAATAAAATTATTAATAATAAATATAATAAGAATAATATATAGGAACAAAAAAAAACCTGCAATCTGGTTTGTATTAAAAAGAAGAATAAAACACATAAATGGATATTAAAGTAGGTAAATCATTCAAGCTAACTAGAAAGTTAGGTTCAGGTGCCTTTGGTGAAATTTTCCATGGTGTCAATCTCAAGAATAATGTTGAAGTAGCAATTAAATTGGAACCTGTCAATACCAAGCATCCTTAGCTCTTTTATGAAGTCAAGCTTTATCAATACTTACTCTAAGATGAAACCATTATTGATAAGGGTATTCCTCAAGTAAGCATTTATCAAAAAATCATTTTTATGCAATAGCAATTAAAATATAGCTTCGTTTCTCTTTAAAATACATTCATTAATTATCTTAGATAGTTTGGAGTCGTATTTTTTCAAATTATCTCTCTTAATATTTTCTTTTATATATTGCTCACCAACCAACCTTCTTCCTGATTTCTTTGGTTTTGTTCTTTTATTCAATTTCTTCTATTCCCTTCTTTTTTCTGCTTCAAAGCTCCAATCCTTACTACTATCCTAACATAAATAACTGCTTTTTTAGCTCTGTAAGGCTAATCTTATTGAAAGATTTATTTAGAAAGAGTGAGTGGCTAGGCTTTAAAAATCAAAATTATAAAGAAGATAGTTATAGTTGATTATATAAAGTGGAGGGATAAAAAGAGCAAATATAGATAGGGTGAGTAAAATAAATCCCCGTAATTGCTTGAATGAGCGTTTGATAGGAGATTATTAAGTATAATATCGAATGTACCAATCGTAAAGTGGAAAAACTTATGAGATGCAACAGAAACATTATTTTTTTGACTATTTTTTTCACAAACTCTGTTTTCGTATTACCTAACGAAATAAAATACCCAGCTAATTAGTCCTAGCAAAATCAAAAGAATGAAACTTAAAAATCATACAAAGTTTGTATGGGTAAAAGGATGAAGCTTTCTAAGGTTTGCGATCATGTGTACCGATTAAATAAGGAAGAATGGAATTTAAGCAAATTTTAGAGAATTCCTGAATAATATTGAATGTTTTATCTAGTATTTATACCTTTTTAACCTCCACTCACTCTTTCTTTCACTCTCATACCCTCTCTTTAAAAAACACTAAACTTTTAGTGAACCGAAGCAACAAAAAAAAAAAAATCAAAATAGCATAGTAGAAAATAGGACTAGAGATATTTTAATGAAGCGAGATTAATCTTCATTTTCCTATCTATTGAAAAAGAATAAATATCAACGCAGTAAAATAAACTAAAATGGTGAAGCAATAAAGAAAATTTTCAAATTTAATCTTGAGAAGAAGCAAAAAAATTTTAATAGATCAAAATCAGTTCAACACATCATCTTATAGATTTTTAATTTTCAAAATTATTTTAGGTTTACTACTGCTCTACTGAAGGTGAATACAATATCATGGTTATGGATCTTCTCGGACCTTCATTGGAAGATTTATTCAATTTCTGTAATAGAAGATTCTCTCTTAAGACTGTTCTATTGTTAGCCGAGTAAATGTTACAAAGAATTGAATATGTTCACCACCGTCACTTCCTCCACAGAGATATTAAACCCGATAATTTTTTGATTGGTTCTGGTAAACGTTCAAACAAGGTTTTCATCATCGATTTCGGTTTAGCTAAGCGTTATTTACAAAGAGATGGTACCCATATCCCATATAGAGATAACAAAAATTTGACTGGTACTGCTCGTTACGCTTCCATCAATACTCACTTAGGTATCGAATAAGGCAGAAGAGATGATTTAGAATCCCTTGGTTACGTACTTATGTACTTCCTTAGAGGCTCTCTTCCCTGGTAAAATCTTAAAGCAAATAACAAAAAAGATAAATACGAACGCATTATGGAAAAGAAACTCTCAACTCCCGTTGAAGTACTTTGTAAGAGTTTCCCTGATGAATTCGTTAAATACTTGGCCTACTGCAGAAATCTTCGTTTTGATGAAAAGCCTGATTATAACTACTGTCAATCCCTTTTCAAAGAACGTTTCTAAAAGGAAGGATTCGAAAAGGATTCAAATTTCGACTGGAATAAAATAGCTAAGGAAAGAAAGACCGAATAAGGAACCAATCCTAGTAACAACCCCGTCACAGACGACTAGTAAAAAGTTTAAGTAAGAATTACATATTTAAAGCTTTACTTTTGATTTTCTCATTCAAATAGTTATAAAAATAAGCATTTCAAAAGATAAGTCAATAATAAGCTATAATGCCATCTTATTGCGTTAAAATGACTTTAAAAAACACTCTTTAACCCTCTAATTTTTAATAAACATTCCTAAAAGTCTTTTAAATTTAAATATCCAAAAACATCCTTTAACACCTTTCGCGCGATTTTTGAAATAAAATAAGAAACATAATAGAGTTAATTATAGATTTTTATGGCAAGGGTATCATTTCTTTTTCTATTTTGAGAAAATAAAAGGGGTTAAATGAGGGATTTATACTTGTAATTGATAAAAATGATTTTGAAATGGTAAATAAAGAAATTGAATATTATGTTGTATCGAGAGAGATTTAGAGGTAAAT
This sequence comes from Tetrahymena borealis, assembly GCA_000260095.1. Taxonomy (NCBI): domain Eukaryota; phylum Ciliophora; class Oligohymenophorea; order Hymenostomatida; family Tetrahymenidae; genus Tetrahymena; species Tetrahymena borealis. Next base: position 9,882 of record AHAN01001202.1, read on the forward strand.
TATAGCCCACAAGATTCTTAATTGATTCCTACCGAATTTTCAAATACTATTGAATTATTAAGGTTGCGAGAATAGACAAATTATATAATTTTTAATTTCTTTTATCGCATCCAATTCTTAATCAAAACAATTAACCTCTAAATCAAACCAAGTCTCTATAACTTTAATTTCTTTTTTTTCCCCATTATCGATTTCATCATCATCATCTTTCTTCTTATCATCAAATAACTAATAAATAAATATATATATTTACTTATTTTTATAAATTCCTCTTTATCTAACCTAAATTTTTTGATAGATAAAAAATTCTTCTCCTTTCTTTTTTTCTATAAACACCTCCTTAAACCTGTCTATTTTCTTTTTAAAAATAAAGAATTTATACATTTGCCATATTATTAATTTAAGAGAACGGAATTTTCATTTATTTGGGAAAAGCTTATAATGATTATTTCTTTTATTGTTAAATTTGTATCAATTATAGCACTTAAATAGTTTATACCCAAAATCTTTAATTTATTTAGAGGGTTTTTACTAGATCCTAATAAAATTTAATCTTTAACTGCTTACTATTTTAAATGGATGAGAAAAATCATTTTATTTTCTTTTATTACATTTATATTAAACATTTATTTTAATTAAATAGAAATTCTTCAACCTTTGAAAGGCTCATGAGATGCCTCACTTGAAAGGATGAAATTGGAAAAATGATCCTTTCCTAATACAAAACAACACTAATTGAAGAATCAATCACATATATTTTTCTTAATAAACCTGATAATAAACTCCTATATACTAGCGTAATAACATTTTCTTACAAAAATTAGCTGTATAATTCTCAGCAAACAACTATCAATTAACTTGAATTTAATTAATCAAATTGATATTCTCCATAAATTTATAAAATTTATCATTTTTGGTTATACTAATCAGCAATTGCCTTAGCCAAGTTCTAATCACTCTTAATTCATACATACATAAATCATCATTATGAACTTATTTTAATTCTTCATTCTTAAACTTAACAGTTAGAAAATAGATCTGTTGTAAAGATGAAAATAAATAAAATCTCGAAGGAATTCCGCAACACACTAAATCATACAAAAATTAAAAAATACGCTCATATCTCTCTCTCGAAGTTGCAACTCAATTTCGATCGTGCACGATGCTTAACAGGCTGGCAATTTTTATATAATTAATAACACTGAGAAGTATTTTAATTTACTTATAGTTATAACCAACAACTTACACTCCAACGCAAACAACTCCTACATACCAACAATACGAACAATTCATAACAACAAAATCAAATCAAACAATTCAATTATAAATTTGGCTGGTAATTAACATCATCGAATAATCTAATAATATTACAAAAATCACTATATTACATATACCTGCAAATATTATATATAGCATCTTTTTCTGATTGATTAAAGATCTTCTATCATATCTTATTATCTTATTACGATTAATTCTCCATCAACAATTAATTCATACACAAACAAATACATGCCTTTAAAATACTCCTCACATCTCTTACATACTATAGGCTTCCTTCTTTCATTCCTCTTATATCTTGAATCCAAGTGAAAATAAAAATTCATCCACTTCAAATTTGTCATCATCAATACATGACATATCAATTGCAAGAATTAATTTACAAATTATTGATGTCTTCATTATTATCTCAGCCAAAGTCCAAATTCATCAAAAAAAAGCAGTAAAATCATCTATTACGCCGTTTATATTATAATAATATCATACAATTATTCATCTGTCTCTTAAAATCTCATTAAAAAACTGGAGTCTAATTCTTACGTTGTTTATGACTTATATATATCCATCTATATTATGATCTATATTACATGTATATTCCATTTCTATCATCCCTATTTTACATTTTTTTCAATATTTTATTTCTTTGCAATCAGTTCACAAGTAAATGAGCCTTCTTCTTATCGACTATATTGATAAACTATTATTTAAATGCTTAAATTAAAATAGTTATTTAATTCGGTATCAATTTTTTAGCATAAGAATTTATATGGAACGAATTAATTAATCTACTAAGAATGATTAATAGAACTATAAAAGATTATTTTTGGTTATTTTAATTTATTAATACTTTACTATTGTATAGATAAATTCCAAAAATAAGTTTAAGCAATAAATAAAATAATTTAATGCAAGAATCATATTATTTACGATAATATTTACAAATTTATCTATAAAATTATGTAATTTGTAATGAATAATGGTATGGGCCTATATGTTAATATGTATGAATAAGTAAAAATTAATTAAATATTTTTTGACTCATACATAATAAACGATCAACAGATAAATTGATAGAAAATAATCATTCAATAATTTACTATTATACTTATTATTTAATTTTTTTGTCAATCAATCATCTCTAAATTCTTTGATATAAATCAAATTAAAATATTCTTTTTAGAGATTTCTACTAAAAGGGATTCATAAAAAAACAACAACAAAAAATATTATGAACTAATAGGGAAAATAATTTGAATAGCTGACTAATGATGAGAAGATTGCTCTTTTTGGTGAGCCTACAAAGCATACACGCAAGCTAAAAAATATTTAAGTTATTGATAGAGAAATGAGCAAAACACTATAAGAATTCATAAAATTGAATAGGAAAGATACAAATTAATCTCAAGAATCGTTTTTTTAAAGATTTGTAATAAAGCTAGATAATAAATATAAAAGTATGTGGGATATTATTGTTCTTCTTAGTATAGCTTACAATTGTTCTCTTATAGCATTTTAGTAATTATATTTTTAGCAAATTTTAAAAATCTTTGTAAAGCAAACACTTTTTTTGATATGAATTATGTCTGTATGCTTAATTATTTATTGATTTCTTTTATAAAAATAACATAATTTAACTAAAGTGTAACCTTCTCACCAGTTGTAGAATTAGATGTTGTAGATATTATAGTAGAATGCATTTTTGGTTGTGATATTCTTTTAAGATTCTTTCATGAATACAAAGACCCTGAATCTTTTGAAATTGTTGGTGATGTAAAAAGAATAGTTAAGAGATACTTACAGTAAAATATTAAACGGCATATAAACACATTATTATTAATAAAATAATTTATATATTAATATTAATTTAGATTTTGGTTTTGGATTGATATCATTGCAATTACTCCATGGGATGTTATTATTTCATAAGGTTAGTCATTTAAATTGGTCAGGTTAGCTAGGCTTCCTAAATTTCTCAGACTGCTTGAAGCATCTAAGATGGATGATTTGCTTGATATGTTGTTAGAAAAATTTTCATAAAAATAGAAAATGAATTATATTTTCTTTGCAAGATATTTATATAAATTCTTGAAATTTGTTATCTTTGCTATTACTTTAACCTATTTCATAGGTTGTGTTTGGTAATTAATATATAATATTACAACATTTAATTTTTCTAACCTTATTATCTTTCTTCTACAAAAAGGTATTTAATTATTAGCTACGCTACAAAAGAAATTGATGAAATTGGTTTTGTAGAGAAGTATGGGCTTGATTTCTATGATGACAAAAAGAAATTGGTAATCTGTTGCTATTTTGTCATGACAACATTAACAACTGTAGGTTATGGTGATTTCACACCTTAAACCAATATTGAAAAAGTTGTTGGTATTATTATTATGATTCTTGGTATTGCATTCTTCTCTTATATTATGGGTATATTTTACTTTTGAAAATTTAAATTTCATAGATTTATTTTCAATATTAATTACTTCTCCTTTACACAAAAATATCTAATTTTAATAGGTAATTTCACTGATGTACTCACAAGCTAGAAAAAACTTGGAGAGGGATTTAAAAGTTCTGATCTTTAGAGATGGTTAACTTCTTTATGTAAATATATTAAACTTTACAATAAATTTTAGTTAATCTTTATTAAAATTAAAAAAATTAGCTAAATTTAATTCAAAACCTCTACCTTAAGTTTTAGTTCAAAAGATTGATGAACATTTTAATTATTTTTGGAAACATGATAGGTTATGTGATTTAAAGATGAATGATAAATATCTACAGTCTATGCCTAAACCTGTTAGGAAAGATTTAATTAGCTATCTCTATAATGATATATTTAGATTATTTCGTGGATTTTTCCACCTATCAGATTTTAGGGATTCTAATTTTTATTATGAAATGTCCTTTGAAATGCTTCCTAGAAAGTAAATGACTTAAAATTCAAAAATTCAAATTTTCAAGTTACTCAACTGATATTAAACATTATTCTACTAATAGATACAATCCCAAAGAATTTATCATTAAATAAGGTGAGGAATTTTAAGAGGCATATTTCATTATGGAGGGAGAGGTACATTTATACTTGAATTGTGAGATATTAAATATTATTTTAATTTTAACAAGCTGAGAATAAGTTTTGACTATGAAGGTAATGAAGTTTTCAGAACTTTAACAAGAGGACATTATTTTGGAGATTATAACATATTTTACAATCAAGCAAGCCAATATAATTACAAAGCTCATACTTTTTTGAAAGTGTTAGCTGTACCAAAACATAGATTTATAAAACTACTCGAAAAATATGTAGATATAAAGAATAAAATCTACTCTTACTCTTTCTAGTTCTATAAATAATAAAATAAAGCCATGGTAAATTCAGTAGTTGGAACTAAAATACTTAAAAATCCTTTATTATTTGTATTAAAAAGTTATTAAAATTGAAATAAGTACTTAGAGAAATAATTAAGAAGAAACCTGATGAAGAGGAAGTTTTAAAAATATTTAAATAAGAAGTTATTTAAAAGGACTCATAAAAGCAAATTAACTTTTTCCCTTTCAAAACTATTCATTAAGGGGAAAATTAATCTTTGGATGAAGTAGAAGATACAATTCTTTCATTAGAACAATCTATTGATAGAATTGCACATAAAATAAATCTAGTTAAGAGTAGAATCGAAAAGGAAATAGATGAAGTTGCTGAGAGTATCCAAGGTATAAAACTAAGCATGCTTGAATCAGAGAGTTGAGTTAAAATATTTAAAAAAATAAATAAATAAAAATAAAGTTTACATATTTATATTAAACTTAATATAACTCAAAAGATTATTTTTAGGCTTTTTTAATCATTTTTTTATTAATTTGATAAGTATTTTAGTGATATTTTATTTAAAAATAATCTTTCTGCTGTGATCGAAATTAAAATTTTATGATTTTTCAATAAATTTTTTAAAATGATAAAAGATAATATTCCCTTGATACATATCATTAAAGTATTGAATTCTTTTTGAATAGAGCGATCTACGCAAGAAAGTTTACTAAAAGACGAAATAAATTAAGTGAAATTATTTGTTTTTAAAAAAGAATTCATTCAAGATTTTAATTTAAATTTTCTTTTATTTATCAGTAAATTCTTATGGACGTTAACTTTATGTACCCTTTGAATTTCTACATTGAATCTATTGAATTAGATTTGTAAAAAGCAATATTTTAGTAGATTTTAAAGTGGATTTATTAAAAATATTTAAAAACCAAAACAATTAATTAAGAGATTCTAATTATAAAAAGGTAATAAGGCATAAAATAGGTGTAAAAAATAGATCATAATAATAATAAATTAATTCTTTCTTGATTTGAGAAGGAAGTATTTCATTCTTAAAGTCTTTTAGAACTTATAAAAAAGCTGGCAGATATAAACTTTATAGAGAATTTAATATGTTCGAGAGATCCAAGTTAGGGTTGTACTTTGAGACAATCCTTGAAATTATAGAAGATAAACCTAATTTTATTATACCAATTTATTTCTACTGCCTTCTTGTGCAAGTCCTATTTCATCAAATAGCAGGCTATATATTTTCAAATTTTGAAACAAAACCCCTCACTGAAGAAAAAATATCGTTCATAGCACATATAAATGAAGTATCACCTCTTACTTTTCTGCTTTTCTTTAAAGGAAATGACACTCTTTCTCTCATTTGCTTTTTTTTCATGCAGTTTTTGATGTATTTCTACTTTGTCTATGTAGGGATTTTAACATACCTAAAAAATGTCAAAAAATACTTCTATTAATAAAACTCGAAAATGTTTCGCTCTATGAACCAGTTTCTTAATGTCTTTTTTACCTTTTATTGGTGGCTCTTTTTTACTCCATATATTGAGATTAATAGTGGTATGCTAGTTTGTGGAGATAATAGTTTCTTAGTTGCTTTTAGAGGATAAGATTGTAGTGGGAAATCTCCTTTAATAACTATTCTTTCAGTACTAGGTCTTATTCTTTCAGTAGGAACAGCATTTATAATAGTATTTTTTTTCAGAAATTATGAGTTCAATGAGTAAAATCTATTAAAACGTCGCTTTCATTTCATTATAGTAATACAACTCTTAGGCAGGTTTCTTCTCACATTTTTCTATTATCTAAATTTAAACATAGTCCTTGTATTTAAGCATGTAGTAGCTCAGTTTATTGCTATATCTTTTCTATATGATACTCTCATGAATTGGCCTTTTAGTAATCATATTGTTGCAAAATTTTATAGCTGTGCTGCTTGTATTTTTGAGATATCTATATTCTTATGTAACGCATGGATGTTTGGGGGTTTCATGCCTGGAACAGAGTTCTTTTACTTCTTAGCATTTTTGTGTAAGGATTTTGATTATCATAAAATAATAGTTTATTCATTATTATTTCGTAAAGTTTGTTGACGCAGTTTCATCTTACATATTTTAATATTAAATAGCTCTTATTTCCTCAGCTATTATGATACAGCTTTGGAGATATAAATACGAATAGATTATGAAATTTGATGAAGAAAAATTTATTACATATTATAAATAAACTGATTTCTTTCTTGAAGAAATAATAAGATTATTAATAGATAGTTAGAGAGATGAAGGAAGTAAATTTAAATTGTTTGAAACTCTCATATATCATATAAAAACCTGTAAAAATGTTTATTGCCATTGCAAAAAAACTACTTTCAAAAAGGCAAATAATGATATTAATGAAGAAGACGTGTTTCGTCTTGTCGATTCTATATTCAAATAGACTTTATAGACTAAAATTCTTTAGAAAAGCTTAGAAGAGTTCGAGCATCTTTCTTTAAAATATATTTCATATCTAGCTAAATACAGAAACAATACTTCGAGGGCTTATTTTGAATTAAAGGTAAAATAATACACAATTTCTATTTAATAAAAAACGAATTTGTTCATTCTAAAATATATAATTAGGTTTTACTCTCATAAAGGACAAACATTTCTTTCTATTTTAAAATCATTTCGAAAATTCTTTCAAAGGCAATAGAAACATAGATGGAGCAATCTAACATAAAAAATAATGTTTCTAAAGAGTATAGAGAAGATTTAGAATTGAGTTTAGTATGGAAAATGGAAGAACTCAAATCAGAATTCGTACCTAAGATGGCATTAGCTTTAGAATAAAAAATTAGTTTTTGGGAGAAGATGAAGCAAGGATTTAATAAGATGGAAGATGCCATGAAATATTCAGTAAAGAAGATTAGGCAAATTGAGGAATTAGATACATATTTTTAATTAGAACTAAGCAGAATGAATGGGGATTAAAAGAATAGTTATATTTATTATAAAGTTTGCTCTATGTTTGAAATCTTAGTTAAAAATTAAGTAGTTAATGCAATGAAATTAGAAATTAGTGCTAACGAACTCAGAAAAAGAGATTAATCTAAACCTGTTGATACTATTCATAATTTTAAAATAGCTAAATAATAAATTATTAGCTTTTTGGTTTCCTTCGCTAAAGAGAGAGGCAAGATTGTTTCTAAAAAATCAGCCTTTACTGCTAAATTCTTTGGCTATGAAACAGGAGAGTAGGAGAGTATAAGAAGTATAAATGATTTAATGCCTAAATTTATAGCAAACATTCATAATGACTTAATGGAAAATATGAACTGGTAACAAATTAAAAATCTAATATCATTTAAATTTCATGCTTAATTTTATAAATTTAATAGGAAGGGGACTTCAAAGTATATAAAAGGGAGTATTAAATCATACTGTTCAGATAAACTTGGGTACATCTATCCTGTAAAGATATTTTTGGATCATTCTTTTGGTCATTTTGATGATTTTTGCTTGTTAGCTTCTATTGTAAAAGTTACTACATCTAATGACTATATAGTATTTGATGAAACAGGAAAAATACTGGGCATGTCAGAATAAATTTATTAGAAAGTATTTAGCAATGAAAAGAAAATGAATTTGCAAAAGGTCTATAGAGTTGGATATATTTTCTTACTATTTAAAGACATTATTAATTAGATTAATAATTCAAAAAAAGAATTAGGCTCTAATTATACAGAACAATAGTTGATTTAACTTACAAATACAAATAAAGGATACTTTAATTTAAATTAGAATTTTGATACTATGTTTGATTTGTTCTAACAATTCCTGTAATTTTCTTTCTTAGATTCATTTATTCAATTTTTCAAATATAACATTTTTCAAAACTTTAGATAAATGAATTACTCAAAGGAGATAGATAATAGCAGGACTATGGTTGGTACTAAGAAAAATCCTATTGTGAATAAAAGAAATATGCCAAGTGGTTCTAAACTAGATGCTTCTACTACAGCATTGAAAAGACCCTAGTTAGATCTATTAAATGAATCCACTTTAAGTTTACTGAGTTAATTTTTTGATCACTTTTAACAAAGAAAGGCAGACATATAAAATTAAAAACAGTTTAGCACACACTCAGACAATAATTCATAAAATTTAGATTTATTTTAAATCAGATTATTCTTCAAATATTAATTGTAATTTGAAACTTTGAGATATCATGAAAATAAAAGTGAAGTTAAAATCTTTCATTTAATTCTTTCAGATTTAGCTATTTCAAAGAGAAAAATTGGATCGAGTTATTAATCAAATATGAGCTTAAATACATACATTAACTCAACATAAGTTGGTGGAGCATCTAGCTACAAGTTGAAGACATTTATATCAAAAGGAGGAGATACTGATATAGGTGGTTCAATAAAATTGAGTGATGAGAATAAAAGAGATGGATAGAATTAGCAAAAATAAAGCCATTTTTAGTAAAACAATTAAAACTAATAACATACTACTTAAGAAAATGTTTTAGATACTAATAATTAATTTGAAAATAAATTTGATTAAGGTAAATCTTATTTTGTAAATATCATATTTTAATATTTTCTAAATTATTTTTAATTTCAAAAATAGCAAATGAAGATGAAGAATGGTCCAATACGGAGAAGTAGTCAGATAAATCCGAAGAAGATGGTCACGATTACAAACAAAAGATAATGGAATAGAAGTCAGATAAAAAAGGAACAAAGAAGAAAGATACTGAAAATTTAGAGAATATAGTTGAAGTTCCGAATAGAGAAGAAGATACAAATAAATAAATTTCTATAAAGAATGATAGCGTTGATGATAGCAGTGGAAAAAAATAAAAGATAAATAACAAATATGAAGATCTAAACATACCATCTCAGATTTCAAAATAAAGCACTTAAGATCCTTCAAAAGGCATTAAAGAACCTTTAGTCAATAATTTTTTAGATAAAAGCTTTCAAAATGCTGCTCCTAACGCCTCATTGATTAACGATTCAATATTGAATGAATCAAACTTTATTTTAATAAATAACAACAATGTTTTGAATTCTAGCTTTTAAGATGAGTAACATATGTTAAGAAATAATTTAGCAGCACAATCAACTACTAATAGAAATTATAATCAACTAGAACTTCTTTCTCTTACAAGCAGAAACAATGTAGATGAATCTTAACGACCTGTTTTAAAAGGAGGTCCAGATCATAGATAAGCAGAATTCTTTTCTCCAACTAACAATATGAGATAACTATTAGATCAGGATGAGATATTGATTACTATGGATGATTAAAAGGCAGGAGAAGTACCTCCTATTAATTTGAGATTTATGGACGAATAAAATGAAAGAGTAATTCTTGAATAATAATTATAGGATAATGAAATATAAAAATAAAAAGATAAAGCATTTTAAAAAGCTTAATCAATAAAGGGAAATTAAATTAGTTCTTCGATTTCTGGAGGAGTACTAGGAAATGGAATTTATATTGACTCACCTGATCTAATAAAATCAAGTTCTCTTAATCCTGTTAATAAATAAGTATCTATGGATGATGATGCAAAAAATGAAGATTTAGAAAAGGACTTAGAAAGGATAAAAAGGAATAGATCCTTGAAGGAATCTAGAAACTCTTCTAGAGGAAAGAAGAAGAAATATTCTTTAAAATCAGAACAAAATCAAGAAGATGAGGGGAATCAATAATAATCATTAGCTTCTCATAGTTCAATTAGAAGTTCTTATGGAACTCAATTTGTTCGCGAAATTCTCAGCTCAAAGCGATTACCTAATGCAGCCAAAAACTATAATTTGGTGTAAAAACTATTTTTACTAAGTTTCCTCATCATTATTATTATTAATATTTTCTATCTATCATAATAAATTACTGCAATATCATAAGATATGGATAATTATATCATCTATGCTAACCTTACAACTTCTGGTAGTAAAGGTCTATTATCCCTCATAGGTATACAAGGAATACAAAAGAATTTGATGACTACTAATGTAGCTTTAAACTCTAAACTTTTCAATTCATATCTAGCTGATGCGAGTAATTAATTCCAGCAGAGCTACTTAGATATAGAAAAAAATTTTATAATAAATATAAATAACATATTCTCTAATGAAGATTAATTTATTGACTACCAAGATTTTAACTATTTGGGATAATAAAAAAAATCACAAATTTCTGTTTTACAACTCCTCTACATTTTTTAGAATGCCCTGAGACTAGCTAGTACTTCTTCTACTACTTCAAATACAGCTTCTTTGAGAGTAGCTTACTATTAATTGAGATATAACTATTAATAATTCATGGAAAGGATGTTTACCCTTAAGGAATATTAAGATAAAAACATTGATGATAGTATCTCTAATATTAATTCACTTTATACAGTCAGTACAGTTATTTCTTGCTTACTCTGTATATGTGTGGTGATAGCTTCAATTCCTATGATCAGAAAAATCAATCTTTTTAAAGAAAAAATAATACTTCTCGTTACTCGTATTAAGGTTGATGATGCTGATTTAGAAATTGGGAAATATAAATAGTGTATTGAAGAATTAAAAGATGCGAGCGAATCATATATGAACGTTGATTTCTTTAAGATATTTACTTCTAGACGTAAATTTCATAAAAGAAAAAAAGTTGGAGGTGGAGAAGAGTTAAAATTTGATGATGATTTAGAACACACTTATAAAGTTTTGTAGAAAGGTGAAGGAGGCTAACAGCTCAAATAAACAGTTAAAAAACCTAAGTTAAAGAAATCGAGTGGCTTAGGTTCTCATAGTAAATTTAAATAGAATGTTATAAGTTCTAAAATATTTGACTAAAAGATTGGACTAACAAAATAATTCTTGAGTTTTTTGTCTTTCTCTTTCATCACAATTGGATTCTTTATCATTATTTTAGTATATGTCTTTATTAAAGATAACTCTATCACTCCTTCCCTCCGTATATCGAGAGTTACTTTAAACACTTAATACTCATTAGGCTCTCTTTACATTTTTTCAGAACTAATTGCAATAGAAAAAGAATTATCAAATGCTGATACATCATACCCTGTTCCTTCTTTAGCAGACAGGAAATTACTAATAGATTATCTAAATAGCGATATTAAAATCATCTAAGAATTTAATTAAGAGAACATAAATAACGTGTATGGAGACAATATAATTTCCAGTTCATCTCTTAACTAAATAAAGAATTTATATTAGAATAATCTCTGTAACGAGTTCGAATAATATACATAATGCTCCAACTTTAATGAAGGTATCTCAGGTTATATCTCTTAACTCTTTTCAGTGATCTAAAGCCATAATAAGCTATTTGATGTAACATAATTTCCATCTAAAACGGAGGTAACAAATTATCTTGCCACTGCTGAGCATTAAAGAGATATTACAGAAGCATATATTGTGCCTGATTAATCTCTATATTTATTTAATAAAATTATAATTGATGCAAATGTTGATCTAGTCAAAAATATGTCTCTTCTCATATAAATTGTGTTTTATACTGCCGGACCTATCATTTTTATTCTACTTGCTATTTTCTTTTTAAAATAGTGGATAAATCTAACTACAGAATTAAATTCTTTGAGCTTCCTTCTAACCCTTATTCCTGAAGAAAAGATATCGGAAGAAATAACTTTATAAATGCTAAAATAAATAAGAACTTTTTGAAGAATTAAATACAAATTTATAAACCTCTATTAAAGAACTATAAATAATTAACTTTTTTAAATTAAAATCTATGCAATTATTTTATATCTATCACACACTTCTACACTTCTGTATATACTATTTTATTTTCATATTTAGTAATTAAATAAATTCTTTAATTCTTCTACATTTTTCTTACATTTATTCATAATTATTAATAAGTTTTCATAATCTGTGATTTGTGAGTTGTTTTAAGCAAACAACCTACAATTACTAAATTGAAATAGATTTATGTAAATTAGTAATAATTTTTTAAAAAAAACTTATTTAATATAAGAATATTGTCAACTAAAATAATATAAATATTTAACATTTAGATTAAGCTAATATAAAAACCCTCTCTTTTTTTCAAATTATTCTAAAAATTAAAATTTTAAACCCAAGTCCCTGTTAGATAAGGTAAAAAATATTTATATATTATTTTTAAGAAAATCTTTATAATTGATATATTGAATTTAAATTTCAAAAAGAATTTCCTTATTTATTTATCATATAATCAAATTGAAAATAATTAATTAAAAGTTATCATAAAATAATTCAAAAAAAAGTAAAATAAAAGCGAAATACTCAATGAAAGATATTCGACTAATTAAGTTTTTCCCAACATTTAATATGTTAAGTTTTTCAAATCCCCAACTCCTTAATGGCATGAGATATGTTTCAGGCTGGGCGTGAGATAATTTTGATCAAGTTTTTAAAGCTACATTTATAAAGGTGAATGATGATTATTATCATTATCAAAAATAACATAATGAAAGTAGAATGGGCCACCCTAACGGGTTTGATATTTCTTACTTTCGAAGACCTTTTAAATAGAATGTTGCAAAATGAAGATTTATCTGGATTAAGAAATCTCCTACTTTCCCCTAAAAAGTAGTAGAGGAATTTTGAAAGATAGATACGGAATTTTGCTTCAAATCAAATTGCTCATTTAGCTTGCTTGACTCATCATCCATGATCATCTCATTCCATAAGTGCATTGTAGAAAGGGCACGCTATAAGTTGAAAAACTACGAATCCAAACGGAATAAAAGAATATTTTATATTAGTTTCGCTCAAAGACTCTTATAAAGAAGAGCATTCTCTTTTAGCCTCTATATAAAAAATATTGTTTAAAGAAATAGGAAATGAAAAGAACTGAATACAGAGAGACAGAAAAAAAAGAAGAAAACAGAAAGAATAAGAAAAATAAATAAATAAGAAATAAATTAATTAATTATTAAAAAATAAGAAAAATAAGAAAATATGAAATACTCATAATAAATTAATAAAAGTTTTTGAAATAAAAAGATATAAACTAAGCAAAATAAATAAATTAAAGCTTAAATAAAAAAAGATAAATAAATAAATAAATCAATCAAATTCATAATTAAATTTGAAATAAATTAATTTTTTCTTAAGCTATAGTCACGCTGTTTTTTTGTATTTGAAATATTATAAAATTATGAGAATATGCATGTGACAGATTGAATATTATTTTGATTATTTGTTTTTGGAATATTTAAAGTTTGATATATTTGATTGAAGTAATGATTAAATAATTAAGAATTTTATTAATATGTCAATTAATACAAATATACAAAAAATAATAAAACTCAAAAATATCTTATTTCTTATACAATATTTCAAAATATAAAAGATTTCTTTTAAATCAAAATTAAAGTATTCTAAATGAGTTTCCTTCTTTCTTTCTAAATTAAACTCAATAATTAACATCAACAATAAGTGTTCTAAATTTTTTTAATGACTCCAAATATAAATCCTTAGTCTTTTGAACTTATTCTAATTGATTCTTTGTTTCTTCAAACTATAAAATTGAACAAATTAAAAAACAATCTACCTTATTAAATATTACCTTTTGTTCTAATTCAATTTTTTATTATGTAAGGATATCATTTTCCTCTGCTAATTTCTTTTTCTGCCCTTGCAACTATAGAAGCTTTTATATTAGAAAATATCCTAAATCAGTTTAAATTTTATAAATATTATTTTCTTTACTTCAGCCATTTATTATTCTTATTGTTTTAATTAGTCTTTTTTTTGATCTTCAACTTCATTTTCTAATTAAAATACTCTATCATTTAATATCTTTATTTTTGTGACATACTTATCATGATTAGTTTTCTCTTAAAATAACTCATCACTTATATTTTTAATATTATCTTGTAAATAAGCATTTTATTCTATTTTCTTTTAAAGTTCATTTGCTAAAATTGACATATTTTGCTTTATAGTCATCAACTAAGCTTCGAAATCTTCACCTTATTCATATTTTGTAGAATTAAATCTCTCCATTAATGCAGTTAATGAAGAGGAATCTAAGCCTGTTGTTTATTAACTTTAAATTTATTTTTATTTATCGAATTCATCATTCTATAAAACTGAAACTAATTTTCTTTGTGCATATTAAGACCTTGTGAAAAATAAGATTTTATAACCGATAGGTGAGTAGATTAATTTTTATAAGGATTTATTAACTAGAGCTAATACCATAGTATCTTAGTCGCTTAAAAAAATAAATATCTTAGATAATAAAAATGTATTTTTTAATTTAAATAAAGAAGGCTCTTCAGATTTATTTATCTCTTTTGCTTAGTTTCTTTATTATTCTATATCCCATTTAACTCTTTTTATAACTGTCCCTAAATTATTCACATCTTCTTAAAGCTTATTTATCTCATCTTCATTATATTTACTCATTAAAAATAAATTCTACTATCTTATTTACTTAGCTTACAAATATTTTTTATTTAATATTTTTTTTTGATAATTAAACAAAAGAAAGATACCTTTATCAGATACCAATTAGATTGAAAAATCTAATAAATAGTCACAAAAAGTAAAAAAGCTCTTAATTTCTTACTTATTATATGAAAATTTATATTTTTAAGATATGCTGAATAGAATGAGAAAATAGATTGGAATAGATTTATTATTTTTTAGCTATTCTAAAAAACCTTTATTAAATTTTTTTAGAAAAATATGCTTATACAATCAATCGAATTTAATTAGTTTATAATTAATAATAAAAATAAATATAAAAATACTCACTTGCTTACAAGTTATTTGAGTAATCACTTATTTCTTAATTGCCAATTTTATTAATTCAATTAACATTTCAGATAGACTTTAATGGGTAAAATATTATTTAATGATATATAATTTTAATGAGTCATATTTCTTATTCTTTAAAGTAAGCAAAAGAAATGAAAAACTATATATTAATAATGTTGTGTGCTAACCCAAATATTCATTTGTTTTGTGCTCACCCAAATGTTCTTTTGTTTTCTAAAATTTTATTTTTTTAATCAATTTTTTGCTATAAATATACAATTCAATCAAAATTGAGGTGTTAAAATTGTTTACAAAAAATGCTAATAAATTAATATTGAAATGTAGATTTTAGAATAATATTAAATTAATCCATTTATTCTATCAAATTAATAATTTTTTTTCTTATTTAATTATCATCTTTCATTAGTAAATTATTCAATCACTATCTAATTTATATTTTAAAAATAGTATTAATTTATTTAAATAATAATATTTGTTAATTTTTACATTAATTTTTTAACCACTAATCTTTTGATTCTCATTATTTAAGATTATATAGCTTATAAATTTTGGAATCTTTTATTTGAAATATTTAAAAATTATTTACAAAATAATAAAATAGAATTTATAAATTAAAAATGAATAGGTTATGAAGATTAAAGAATTTAAATTTTACTATAAAGTAATAGTTATTGTAGTAAGCTATGAGCAATTTCTTAATGCAAACCCTAAACTGCGAGCACCCTTTTCTCCAATATTATTGCTTCTATTATATTTAAAGAGTTAAGTAATATAATTACATAGAAGATAGAATAAATTTGTTTTGAAAAGTGGAAGAAAATAAAAATAATATAAGATTTTACTCTAAACCTAGATTTAATGTAGTAAGTTTTTAGCAATTTCCTAATGCTAACCCTAAATCACAAACACCTTAATCCCCAAAATAATTGGTTCTATTATATTTAAAGATTTAAATAATATAATAACATAGAAGAGAGAATAAAATTGCATTGAAAAGTGGAAGAAAATAAAAGTGATATATTACTATAAACCTAGATCTAACTTAGTAAGCTTTGAGCAGTTTCTTAATGCAGACCCTATACCACAAGCACCATTTTCTTAAATGTTATTATTACTTTTATATTTTAAAAAATTAAGTAATACAATAAAGATAATAAGTTGAAAAATAGAAAAATAAAAATAAAATTTTACTATAAATTAAGATTTAATGTAGTAAGTTATTAACAATTTCCTAATGCAGACCCTAAACTACAAGCACCTTAACCCCCAATGTTATTGCTTCTATTATATTTAAAAATTTTAGTAATATAAATTTGTGTTGAAAAGTGTAAATAAATAAATAAAAATAATATAAAACTGTACGTTATTTCAAGTCTTAATGTAGTAAGTTGTTAGCAATTTCCTAATGCAGACCCTAAATCACGAATACCTTAATCTCCAATACTATTATTACTTTTATATTTAAACAATGAAGTAATACAATACCATGGGAGAGATAATAAATTTGTGTTGAAAAGTAGTAGAAAATAAAAATAATATAAAATTTTACTATAAACTTAGAGTTAATGTAGTAAGTTATTAGCAATTTCCTAAGGCAGACCCTAAACCACAAGCACCATTTTATCCAATTCTATTATTACTTTAATATTTAAACAGTTAAGTAATTCAATAACATGGGAGAGAAAATAAACTTGTGTTGGAAAGTGGAAGAAAATAATAATAATATAAATATTACTATAAATTAAGAGTTAATGTAGTTAGATGTGTGCAATTTCTTAATGCAGACCCTAAATCACAAGCACCCTTTTCTTTAATGCTATTATTACTTTTATATATTAAAAATTAAGGAATACAATAACATATGTGTTGAATAGTGGAAGAAAATAAAAATAATAACAAATTGTACTGTAAATAAAGAGTTAATGTAGTAAGCAATTAGCAATATCCTAATGCAGACCCTAAACCACAAGCACCCTTTTCTCCAATTTTATTGTCCCTATTGTATTTAAAGAGAAAAGTAATATAATAACGTAGGAGAGAGAATAAATTTGTGTTATATAGAGGAAGAATAAAAAAAATTTAAATGTTACTATAAACCTAGAGTTAAAGTAGTAAGCCATTAGTAATTTCTTAAAGCAGAACCTAAACCACAAGCACCATTTTCTCCAATTTTGTTATTACTTTTATATTTAAACAATTAAGTAATATAATAACAAGGGAGAGATAATAAATTTGTGTTGAAATGTAGAAAGAAGAAAATAAAAATAATATAAAATTTTACTATAAATAAAGATTTAATGTAGTAAGCTATTAGCAATTTCCTAATGCAGACCCTAAATCACAAGCACCCTTTTCTCCAATACTATTTTACCTATAATATTAAAGAGATAAGCAATGTAAAAACATAAAAGAGAGAATCAATTTAAATTGAAAAGAAGAAGAAAATAAAAATAATTAAAAATTTTACTATAAACCTAGAGTTAATCTAGTAAGCTTTTTGTAATTTCCTAATGCAGACCCTAAACCAAAAGCACCATATTCTCCAATTTTATTGCCCCTATAGTATTTAAAGAGTTGAATTATAAAATAACATTGGAGAGATAATAAATTTGTTTTGAAAAATAGAAGAAAATAAAAATAAAACAAAATTTTACTATAAATTAAGAGTTAATGTAGTAAGTTATTAGCAATTTCCTAATGCAGACCCTAAACCACAAGCACCATTTGCCCCAATACTATTGTCCCTATTATATTTGAGATAAGTAATAAAATAACATACAACATAAAAAAATTTGTGTTAAAAGTGGAAGAAAATAAAATTTACTATAATTCAAGAGTTAAAGAAGTAAGTTATTAGCAATTTCCTAATCCAGACCCTAAATCACAAGCACCCTTTTCTCCAATTTTATTATTACTTTTATATTTAAAGAGTTAAGTAATATAATAACATAGAAGAGAGAATAAATTTTTGTAGGAAAGTGGAAGAAATAAAAATAATAAAAAATTACTCCAAATAAAGAGTTAATGTTGTAAGTTATTAGCAATTTCCTAAAGCGGACCCTAAACTACAAACATCTTTATTTCCAATTCTATTATTGCTTTAATATTTAAAGAAATTTTTGTAGTAAAAAAAATTGTTGTATTTCTTTTACCTATATTTAAGTATCAATTTATTTGCTAAAATATTTTGTTGAATAAACTTTTAATTTAGAAATAATATAATTTTTTAATATTATTTAAATAATAAGGTATTTACATCTTTAAATTAGTCTTTTATCATTTTTTATTGTAGAATATTTTTCTACCCTATTGTATTCCTAACAAATTTAAATTAAAAAAATTGTTACTTACTAACAAATGCAATAGAATAAATTTATAATGTAAAATTTTTTATACTATCTATGTGGACCAAAAACTTGTAGCTTTTTCACAACTAAAAAATTACCAATTAAAATCCTTTATCAGAATTTATCTAATTTACTTAAATAATTTCAAAATTTATTCATTTATGATATAATAATATAATTCTTATAGATTTGGTAAAAGCAATATTAATTTAATTTTGTTAAATTCTAATTTTTTTATCAGAGTCAAACTAATTTACTTTTTAATTACTAAATTTAATTGAATCAATATAATATAATTCAATAGTTAGCAGAAGTACAATAAATTTTTTACATAATTTTAAATTTTAATTTACTCATTTACCTTCAGAAATGATCTAATTCGTTAGATAGTTTTAGAAAATTAACAATTTTGTTAAATATTTATTTTATGGTATAATAAACTAATTCTTTTTATAATTTTTTTAAAAAGATTCTTATTTTATTTTTTAGGGAAATTATAGATATTTTATAGTACTGGTTACAAAATAAAGAATATTTACATACATATTTTACTTACTTACTTTTAATGAATTTATTTACAATTTTATTTTATTTTAATTATTGTTATTATTATTTAACTAATAATTATTCTTACTAGTATATTTGATTTATTTAACTCATTTATTGAAATTATCATTTCTTGAATTTTCTTTAGTTCGTCTCTTAAATCTCCCTTTTATAAACAATCAAGAAATTAAAAAATAATTTATGGATATTTAAAATATTACTTTTCTGCTAACTTAAGTTCTTTTTAGGTTTTTTCAAGCTACTACTCAATCTTTTATTCAGCTTCAGGTTAATATTTTCTTTATCTTTAAATTTGATTTGAACTTGTATCTATTGAATTTATTTGATTTTTTATTTTATATGTCTATTTATATAACTGATCTAATTTAATTTCTGTAAATGAAGCAAAAGAGAGGCTATGATTAAGCTCTTTTGTGTCGTGATATCTTATTTATAAATAAAAAATAAATTTAGTAATTAGGCTTAATAAATAAAAATAATTACAAATCTTCATTTTCATCACCAATCTTTTAATATTTAATTTTTTTGGAATCATCTTTTGATTTTTTTGATTATTCCCGATTCGTTTTGGAACCATTTTAAGTTGTAAATATTTTATTTAAATGAAAAGGTTTTTTATTTCCAGGATGTAAGGTAGTAGTATAGTTAAGAGACTAAACACTGCTTGTTTAATCTGGGTAATCAATTGATTTATTATAACTAAATTATTTGCTAGTATTAATTGATTATTTTTATAATTTTTTATCATCTTACATTTAATCTTATAAGATATTAGCTAAGGGGTTCTTTTAATAGGAAGATTTTTCTTTGAATTATGGAGGAGGTTTATAGTTGTTTTTTTTTATGTCTAGCTGTTGTTAGATATGTTTATCTATCTGTGAATTAGGGTTTTACTTTATATCAAATAAATAAGGTTTAGAATTTTATAATTGAGGTATCTTTTAAGAATTTTAGGCTGATGTTGAGAAGAATTAATTATAGGAAGATTAACTATGATTAGAATTCTCTCTTTATTTAGAGTGTATATTTTGACCATATTCAGATATATTTTATTTTGTGTCTAAATTATTGCATGATGAAAATTACGTTATCTCATCTTTCAGGTTCTCTCTTTCGTAACGAGAAGTTAATGGAGACATATGATTTAATGTAGAAGACCCTATAGAGTTCTTTGTTAAATTTGCTAGTTATGTCTTCTTTTTCTTTTCTATATCTCTTAATTTCTCAAGAGCTCCTCTGTCGATCTTGTTGACCTCATGAAATTTATATAATTATCCAGGCATAAAAAAATCTATTGTTTCCTAATTCTTAGTTGAATTATCAAACTTTGAAAGGTAGAGAGCAACATCTTCTTTAATTTAATTTAGCACTACTTAAGGCTCATCATATGTTAGGAATTAATTCAATGCTTTCATTTAATCTTTTTATTTTTAAGTTAATGAAGAAATCTTTGATTCAGCTTACTTTTTATGAATTACCCTTTAGAAATTAAATGTGTTTACTTCTGAATTGTTGAAATTTGTTTAATTAAGAGATTTTGATTTAAAATGAGATGCTAAGTTTAACTTTTAGAAATCTTTTAGCAATTAATTTGCTTTAGATCTAGCACTTTCTTATCCCTTTTGTTGTAGCAATTTAGATTTTTCAGTAATTGAATTTAAATTTATTTAATATAATTTTGCATCAGTTGATCCTGGAAGAATGTTAGCTGGAAGTTAATTTTTAAAGAAATTATCCTTAGTAATGAGACTCAACCTTCTAGAGTCTTTTCTAATATAAGAGCTTTTGGAGGCACTGTTTTCTCTTTCCTTATTTGCACCATCCTCATTTTAATTTTTATCATGAGCTGAATTCATATTTTCAGTTTAAATGATTGCAGAATCTTTGCTTTTAAAGCTTAAGAGCTTTTAAAATCCATCTTTTTATTTCATAAAGGCGCTTAAAGCTATTCCTTTTGTTATTATATCAGAACTTTTAGCATTTTGAATTTCAGCTTACTTAGGTGATACTTATCCACTCTATTGTAAATTGTCTTAAGAGGTTAATTTTGGATTGCTTTCTGCGCTTTCTCGCTGTTCTTGAAATTATTATTGTTTATTTTACTGCTGTGATTATAATTTTTAATGTATAGATGTGAATGATAAAATATCATTAACATTAGTACCACTAAGCTTCTCATTGCTTTCTATATTATTGTGAGAAGACTATACTGCAACTTAAGTGATATTCTTAGATTAATCCTCATTCTTTTTTACTTTCTTCAAAAACCTGTTAATTAATTAAGCACACCTAGAAATCTAAACTATTTATTCTGCATCTTTAATCTCCTCTCTTCTTTTTATTATTCTATCTATGATTTTTTCTCTTTCCTTAGGATTCTTCACCTTTTGAATTGTTTTATTTATCTACTCCTTATCATAAACATCTATTAATTTCTAAAATAGCTCATTAATTTCATTTCTAGTTTATTCATTTTTAGATATTCTACTTCTATTTGTTTAGGTAAAATCGCCGTCTTTCTAATTAAACGAAGGGATTCTATCAAAATCTTTTATTAAACCTATTTACTTTCTAATGTTTGACATGTTTAAAACTGAATCACTATCATTTTCATTTTAAGATTAGCTTTAATTTAAATTATTTTAATATTTATTTCTCCTTCCCTTGGCAGAAGCTTAAGGCGTTCTATTCATAACTGATAAATAGGATAATTTCTCTAATTGCTTTGCTTTAGGTTTCACAGGTTTCAAATATTATAATTCGCTAATAATGTAATTGTCTTTAGAATCTAAGCTTAATAAGCTTCTTCTCTTTTCCCTAAATGATCCAATACTAGATTAATAAGCCAGAGAGCCTTTATGGAAATATTCGTTTGGCTTAGGCATATTTTCAAACTCATTTATCTTTTTATTTCTAGGGGTATTTGATAGACTATTTCCAAGCATTCTATAATTAGATAGTTTCTTATTTAATACTTATGAATCTCCAAAATACTCACTATTCATTGTTATTATAGAGAACTAGTGGGGTTTATTTAACTTATACGATATTGTATCTGAGGAATTGATAGGTTTTTTTTAATATATTAAATCTCCTTAGTAAAAATGGTATTAAAATATTTGTTATTTTTAGTTAATTTTTATCAGCACCTATTGATAATTTGATAGATAACTATTAGTTGCTTAATAAACTAATTTGTTAATAAGCCTGACTGGCTTGCAATATCTAATCGTATATAAATTGATTTGATAATTAAGTCCTTTACCAATGGAGTTATTATTTACTTAAAATTGTTAATTAACTCCAAATTATCTTACACATATCTTCTTTAATTAACCACTTCGATTATACCAGTATTATTAGATATCAAAATAACTAATAATTTTTATTAAACAAGGGAAGAATAAGTTAGTTAAGTTTTATAGTCTTAGTAAGTTAAATATTTAATAATCGATAGAAATATATAAGATGGCTTAAAAAATGAAATTGAATTAGTATTTTTAATAAAAAGTTTACAAAATAATAATATATATACATCCTTACAATTAATAATTCACTACTTTTTCTTCTTTTGAGCAAGTTTATATTCTGCAATAATCTGATCTTACACTACCATACCTTTACGCCATTTGAGTTCTCTCTTCATACGAACGATTTGTTCATTGCATTAGTCAACAAATTCCTTTTCAAGTTAAAGTTCTTCCTATGATTTTAACAGTTCTTCAACTTCTAAAATGGTGGTATTCATCTCTTTAAGATCATTTGCCCAATCTGGAATAATAAATTTAGGCTCTTTCTTCTTTTTCTTTTTAGGGGGAGCAACATATAATTTAAGATCAGCTGGCTTTTTAGTAATTGGATCAAATGGTTTCTTAGTCTTAAAGTCAATATAAAGAGGTTCAATATACTCAGCTCTGACAGGATAATCAGTAAACTTCTTGTAAATATCCTTAATTCTAATACTTCTAGCCATCTTTTCTTTCAAAACAACTGCATCATCACAATAATTATTAGCCACACCGTTTTTCTAAGCCTATTTGTAAAGAATTGTAAATATTTGATTAAATATAAATATTAAATTATTACAATTTCTATTAGCTTCTCTAGTTTTTAAACCTGTTCGGGATTACAATTGCCTACATCTAAGTTATCAAATTCGTAGCGCATATCTCTTTCAGATTCAAGACGATCTATTTAATTTTACATTAACTCAAGAACGTCTGCATCGATTTATACTCCTCTTTTTTCAGCATCTTCCCTTAACTCTCTAATTCTATTAGCTGATTTTCTGATAGTTTTATAATCCTTCACAACCTTAAGAGAGGAAATGAATTCTTTAATATGATTTTATGTTTTTAGTCTTTCTTAAATGATCTTAGCTTCATTAAGAAGTTTAAGGTCAATTTCAATAACAAGGACATTCTACTATTATTAAAGACTAAATTGCTCTATTTCATTAAGCTTTTCTGTTAATCCTTTATATTCGTATTCTTTCATTCTTTCTTTTAACTACTCTGAGTGATGAGCAATGTTTTCCCAACATTTGAGGCATTTTCCATCCATTCTTTCTTGCACCTCACTAGAGTGATTCTCCCAAGTCCATTCAATTCTATAATATTTATCACAGAAGAATTTTCTGCATGTAGAACACCAATGTTTTTTAATGGAATCAGAAAAAACCTTTAATGAATTAAAAATTGCAATTATTTAATAAATCTAATAACTAACTAACTAATTGAATTAAAAAAAGTTTTATTTATTTATGATATTATTTAAAATTTACTTCATTTGTAGCAGCGCATCTTAAAGCGAGCTTATGATTTTTAATAAGAGCAATAGTTTCTTAATTTGTAGCTAAGTCAATGACTTCATGTCCTCTACTATTCTTGCCTGTT
This sequence comes from Tetrahymena borealis, assembly GCA_000260095.1. NCBI lineage: Eukaryota > Ciliophora > Oligohymenophorea > Hymenostomatida > Tetrahymenidae > Tetrahymena > Tetrahymena borealis. The sequence continues at coordinate 34,107 of AHAN01001202.1, forward strand.
ACATCAACTCCAAGCATCATATAGCATTAAAAAACTTATAAATTTCCACCGCTGGCTGCTAAGTGAACACAATTATTACCAAAAGCGTCAATATCATCCCAATTTAATCCATTCTATTTATTTAATTATAAAAATTTAAGTAAATTTTTAGGATTTATTTCATTTTAGGCTTATTTATTTACAATATTTTACAATTTACTTTTATTTATACATTAAAAAAAATAGGTTACCTTAAGAAGAATCCAAACTATGTTCAAATGACCTTTGAAACTAGCCCATTGAAGAGGAGTTTATTTTATTTATGTATTTATAACGCCTAAAGTAGCCTTTTTATCATGAAGAGTATCATCTGCATGCAATTTATGAGCATCGTATTAAATTAGCAATCTAACAATTTCTGTATGGCCTTTACAAGCTGCCCAAATTAATGGAGTCCATTTCTTTTTATCTTCATGATTAATATTCTTATATTATTTTTTTTCTAATATTCTCTTCAGTTCATCATACATTCCTTTTGAAGCATAGCTAATTAACTTTTCATTTCCTTTATTTTTTAATTCTTCTTCATTTTCTTCCTCTTCAGGATCATTTGGATCTAAGTCGTCTCTATTATCCATTTTATTTGGAGATAACTAATTTCTTTTTACTTATCAATAAAGAAAATAATCTTTTATGTGATAAATATATTAATTAATTAATAACAATAATTTGTAGTTCTATTTATTTTTTTTGATTTTAAGTTTTTTTTCTTCAATACTTTTTTGTTTGTTAGATCTTAATTATTATTCTTATTAGCACTCTATTAGCCCTTTTACCTGCTTTATTCATTTTTCTATCATTTTACAATACTCTAACCCAATATCTATCTGCGTATAGAAAATTGCTTGAATTTTAATTTATTATTCATCATTGAAATTAATAAAAAAAATATTCTTTAATCAGTTGTCTTTTTTCTATGATCATAAGAATTACTTCTAATCTAACAAACAAGCAAGCAAACAAAGAAACAAACAAACCAACACTCTTATTCAGTATTCTATATTTCTGATTATAAGTTTTTTTCAAAAATCCACCATCCATTCGTACATCCATACATTATCTTATATATTTTTTACCAATTTAATATTTAGATCATAATGGAATTAGCTAAATTCTATTCAGAAATTTATTTTCTTCTAATAAAATCCTATAAAAAATATTAAACTCTACTCCTAGATTTATTAAAAATTTAATAGATAATATCTTTTCAATTTATAATTATATTAGCTTCTACATTTTACAGAAGATACAAATAATTAAAAATAAATTATCTGAGCATCTATAAACTTTAATTTTTTAAAAGAAAAAATTTGATCAAATATTTCTAAATATTAAAAAATGTTAAGTGATAAAATAGATGATTTTTGTAATCAAACCTAAATGAGAGTTGAAGAATTCTCTTAAATTATCAACTTTCTCTCTTCAAAGAACTACTGTTTTGAAAAATTAAGCAACATTCCAATTGAAAAAGATATTTCTAAACAATATATACTAAGTAAAGGTACTTAATCTTATGTACTCAATGGTATTAATAACTCTACAGGTGAAAAGGTTGCTATTAAATTACTTAAAACTGATTAAAATATGTAAAATCTGATTTAATAGGAGTAGGATATCATTAAAAATGTTAAGATAAAAAAATATATTGTTGAAGTTTACGAATAATATTATTTAGAAGATCTAAATATTCTCATTTAAATCATGGAATTGTGTAAAACTAGCCTTGATAAAGAATCTGATAATAGAATAGAATCTTAAGAGCTGTATTCTGATAAAGAAATGATATAGATATTCATTTCTTGTATTAATTGTTTATATGAATTAAATGCTAATGATATTTAACATTTGAATATAAAACCTTCTAAAATTTTAATTTCTTAAGATGGTAATTATAAGCTGACCGACCTTTGTCTCAAAAGGTATAATAATCAAAACATTCAAAGAACTTTTAGAAGTTAAAATAATTAAAAGACATTTTTGTCACCTGAGTAGCTACATTTACTTTAATAAACTGGAGAAAAAATATCTGAAATTGTAGAAAAATAAGAGAAAAATGAGATTAAATAATATCCTACTAGCTAATTTTCAAGTGCTTCTGATATCTATAGTATGGGATTAGCATTACTGAAAGTGTTAGGATTAGAGTTAAATGATAAAATGATTTTATTAATTCAAGATTAAAAAGCTAAATAATTAGAAGATGATATAAATTCTGAGTATAAGAATTTTGTATCTTTTTCTTTGAATTATATGTTACAGAAAGACATAAATAAAAGATATTCTGCTGCTCCATTAAGAAACAAATTCATTTTTTTCTATGATTATGCTATATCTATACCAGATGAAACTGAAAGAATAAGGAAAATTATACAAGAATATGAAGATCAAAAAATATAGAAAGATAAGTACTATGTCTATTTATAGCTTTAGTTATCATAAAATGATAAAAAAAATAAAGAAATATCAGGAATTGAAGAATCTCTTAATATTTTAGAAAGGATCTAATAATAACCAACCATAGACAAGGTTATTATTTTGTAAGAATACTCTAAAATATAAACAAATATAAATGAGCATCAAAGAGCCTTAGAAATTAATGAAAAATCCTATGAAATTCTAAGAATGATAAGGCCTTATGATGATTTAGAGATATCTAATTAAATAGAGTTATTAGCTGATAATTTTTACGATACAGGAAAACTATAAAATTGCTTAGATTACACATTAAAGAGCTTATAAATAAAAAAAAATTTATTTAACGATAACCACCCTGATATTGCTGATTTATTGAATTTAACTAGCTTTTGCTACTCTTATTTATCTGATTATTAAAACTCATTATAATATGGCCTTTAGGCTTTATAAATGAGTCGACTTTATTATAATAAAGATCATCCAACCATAGCAGATGCTTTAAGAGGAGTTGGATTTTGCTATTATGGTTTAGGAGAATACTCTTAAAGTAGAGAGTACTTAACTTAAGCATTAAAAATGAGAGAGTCACTCTACACATAAATCCATAGAAAAGTAGCTCAAACAATCGACAATATTGGAAGTACATATTATATGGAAAATGACTATGAGTAATCATTACATTATGAATTAAAGGCACTATCTGTGAGATAATAAATAAACCCAATTAATTATACTGAAATTGCCTTATCATATAATAACATAGGAAGTACTCTAGAATTTCTAAATTAGAACTAAAAATCTATCATTTTTTATAAGAAATCTATTAATATTAACAAAATTATTTATAAAGGTAACCACACTGAATTGGCTAGGACTTATAAAAATTGTGGAAGAGTATTTTTAACTCTTGACGACTATAATAAATGTATAGCCTATTATTAGAAATCTCTTAGGATGAGAGAAAAGATGTATCCTGCAACAAATACATAGATAACGACTTTGAAATAAGATCTAAAAGAAATAAAGAAATTTATATGATAAAAATAATTTTTATAATATACAACATTTATTTATTTATATAGATTTCTGTTTACTAAATTGCTTAAGCATTAAATCCCTTTTAAATTTTAACATTTCTTTGAGCAGTTAATTAATTATTGAAACAATTTTTCTAATTCCAAATCTAATTAAAATACCTGCATTAATTGGAGGATTTAAAGTAATAATATTAAAAAGAGATTAAAAGGTAGTATTGAAACATTTTTAAAATCTAAATAATATTTTCAAAAAAATAATATCTTTAAATATTTGATTTATAAACCTTATGGATTTTATTTTAGAATCCTAAATTCTAAAACAATAAGTTAACCAATTCACAAATAAAATTTGCTGCAATAGCTAGTTAGTAAGTGTTATAATAAATGTTCAGTAGCATAAAAACTAAATTATATTTATTGATGCTTAGAAAAAATTGTTGGATTCAAAAATCTTAGTAAAACTTAAGATTCATTAGTATCTTGAATTTAAAATTTTTTGTGAAAATTAATTATTTTGCAAATTAATTAAGTAGGAAAGATTCTATAAAATAAGAATAATTTGATTTAGTGTAGTAAAAGCAGATAGTAGCAATAGAATAAATAAAAAAAATATAATATTAATAATGTCATCAGCAAGTATATTGATTCCTGCTAAGTTTATAGCAATTATATTGCATGTTATAATTACAGGATGCATTATAGCTAACTATGTAATTGAATTTACTCTTCAAATAGTTCTTCAATAATCATTAATATTATTAAAAAATAGGAAGACAATATCTTATCATCAAATATTCCTAAAATAGATTCTGAAGGAAGTACTACATAATGGGATAATGCTAAGAGAGAGTAAATACTTAAACTAATTATAATTTTAGAAATTTAAAATTTTTACTTATAAAATAGTGTTTTAGGTGCAATGATTACAACAGAAATATTCTTGTTTATTGAAATAGTTATTTTATTTATTGGCATCAATATGTACTGCGATAAGCTTAATATAGTATGTAATGCAATTTAAAATTAGAAAATAGAATTTTGATTTCTCAATTTCTAATTTCCTAAATTAATTTTATTATGTTTATTTATTTAGAAACCCTTGCTCATAGTATAGGAGTTATCCTTTACTCTTGGTATAGTTTAGATAGTTGGAAATATAATGAAGTTTGGTCTCCTTGGTTCTTCTTTAGGTAATAATTGCTTTTCTTCACATCATTGTTAGTAAGTTTATATCTTTTCTATTATCAACATCTAGTTTCTGTCCATTAATTGCCGAAGCCTATTAAGCTCTTTCTTCTTTCCTTTATTATAAGAAATTCAAAGTTTGAAAAGTACCTAAATCTCTGCTTAAATAAATAAATTTGTTTTGTCAATAGTTAAATCCTTAGAATTTTATAAATTAAAATTAAAAATAATACTACTTTTTAAAAAAAGAAAATTGTTTTATATTATTATTTGTGAGAAATTGTATGATAATAACAAATAATAATATTTTAACCTAGATTATAAGCATATATATTAGTTGATATTCTCATACAAATCTTTTTTCAAACAAAACTAAAATCTACATATATTTAATAGGCAAAGAACAATAAATAGTGATTGATTGATAAATACCCATAAAATGTTTCTAATTTACTACAAAACATGAAGAGATCTAATTCATTAAAGAAAAATATACAATTTTATTTTCGATTGTTACAATGGAGTTTAATAAAATATGGACAGTAAAGAAGATTTATATAATTAGAATAAGAATTTCAAGAAGAAAAGTTAATAATATAAAGTCAATTATTACTATATTTTTATAGTTAAGAAGGTGAGTGAGAGAAGTCTCTAGGAGAATTTATTCCTGGTTTCTTCACATTTCGATAATAGTATAGTTAGATATATTTAGTTTATTGTTGAGGATTTAAATGGTAATTAGGCCTATATGTTGGAGGCTTTTCATCATATAATGGGAAATTAACTATCCTGGAGGAATTTGGATTTTAAATAACTTCGTCAAAATTACTATTTTAATTGGTTCTATTTGCTAGATTTATTGCTGCAACTTGATCATCGTTATTATTTCCATTATTTAATATGGAAGATAATATTAATTATGGCAACTTACTTGTATTTTTTTTCTACCATGGAGAGTTATTAAAATATTATTATCTTAATTCATTGCTAATTTTAGAACTCTCTAGTTAGGTATTATTAATAAATGTATTATTCCTTAATGGTGTTACTCTTGAAGAATCAAATTCAATCCTATGGTTGGTAGGTTTTAAGTAGTTTATTTGGTGATAGGAATCTCTTGATTCTACTCTACTGTAATGGAATGAATTCTTTCTACTCTGACTATCTCCTAGTCTGCTTATAGTTGAAGTTGCTTAGTCATATTAGGTATAGTCTCTAGCAGATTAAGGTTAAGAAGATTACAATTGTAATTATTTTTATATATTTTGCTGCTATTGAATATTCTAATGATGATATTTTTAATTTTGCAGTAATACAGGTTAAGTTTATTGAGTAGTATCTAATCTAGTTCTATCCTTTTGTTATTTAGTTTAAGGTGGATCAAAATAAATCCCTACATATCCACTTCCTTTTAGAATAGGAAGATTTTTATTAGTATTAGAGGCAATTTAATTAGAAGGTATTAAATCTTCTTAAGTTTAATTCTTTTGCTTTGCATTTGGTAGAGGAGGTTTCTCATGTAGATCCTTAATGTTTACTTTAATTATTAAAAAAGATATAATTTAGAATAATTTAAAATTAGAATATTTTGTATAGTTAAAAAATAATTAGAATGTTAACAGCTTCTTGAAAGAATTCTAACTCATATAATTTCAATTATTTATGAATTTTCATTACATTATTAATTCAAATAAATAGATAATTGTAATCGTAATATTTTACTCAAATTAATTTTCTCTTGAGAGGAATGAGTAGAAATAGGTTTAAATTTACTTCGAAGAGATTTTATTTTCTTAAATTTAATAGATTGATTTTTAAGAGCTTATTAGAGTTAGGTACCTTCATTAGGCGAGAATAATATATCTTAAGTATGATTCTATAAGTTTTTTGAAGGAGAGTGTTCATTGTTATTAGGATTCTATCCTTTGGGAGTAGGACTATCTCTTTTAATATTAATTTAAACACTATTCTTAACTTAGACTTAGTTTTTTGGTGAAATAGTCTATTGTTGGTGCTGTTATTACTACAATGGATAGAAGGCAAAATATTTTTATAAAATTTTCTTTTCTAGCGATTCAACTTAATTGGCTTAGATTTAATCAAAGTAACCTACCAATTATTATTAAGAAGAGTTTGCTTACTATAGTTAAGAATTGTTTGCATTAATTTAATAATTCCCATTGCTTGAATACGAAGATATATGATAATTATACATTTAATGTATTGTATTATTCAATTAATCCGGTTATCTAGCCAAAGATTATGATTTTCTTTTGAAGCTTTCCATCATTATTTTCTCATCTGAATTTATTGAATTGTTATTAACAGATAAGTTATCATCATTTAAACTTTTACGCTTAGAATATAAATGATAATTTTGTAGTGGATGCTCTGCCATTGATTGTATAATCAGTGGTTTTTGCTATTCAAATAATTTACTATTTGATCTTTAAAATTAATTATATTCTTTCTAGATTTCATTACCTTTTCTTTCGTTTATATTCTATTGATGATGGTGATGATGAGTATTCAAATCTTACATTTATTTTGATCCCCTATAGCTTATAGAATGTTAAACACTGCTGAGTATTTAAGTTGCTAATGTAGTATCTTCTTAAGTGGTATATTAGTGAGTTTGTATTTTATCTTTAGTATATTTTATAGGATGCTCTTCATTTTTAAGATTCGTCTTCTTTTTACGTTTTTGTCTTGACTTAGATTGTAATGAATGTTTGATAAACTATTTAGATCCCTCTAACTCCTAACAAAAAAGATCAAATACTTTATTATTCTCTGCTTCCCATGGACCTATATCCTTATTATCTTTAAGATTTTCAATAAATAAGGTATCTTCATCTATTGAATTATTGAGACTTTCGCTACTATTTTTACTCGGTTGCTCAGTTATTCTTTTACAATTCCCATCCATTTAATTATTGAATTTGGATATTTAATAAGTGTAAAATAGAGCTATATTGAAATGAGATTATCAATTTGAGGTAAATAATTTCTTACTTTATGTAATATACATTATTATTTATTTCTCTTAATATTCTTTACATTATTTATTAAATCAACATTGACGAAAAAGAAAAAGAGCTATTAAATAACAAAAACCAATGAAAAGCTTTACTTTAATTGATTAATGAACTCAATAATAAATTAATATTAAAAATATATTTCAAAATGTAATAAGCAAGTTAGACGACATTTAATTTAATTAATAGATTTATTAAACCAAGGCAATTTTTTAATATCATTTACTTATTACTTTTTTTAGGTTACACACTAATAGTCATACAAATTTATTTTTCTTTTTGATGGTATTTTATTCCTTAACATTCAGGTAATATTTTAAGAAAATCAGTAGAAATTTATTCTTATTTGGGCATAGATTTTTTTAGTTTGCCATATCTCTAATATTAAATTTCATAATCAATTATTTAATAAAAATAATTCCAAACTTTGTTATTAATAGTAAGTTTGATTCTTCTCCTTTTTTAAGATATTACAAATCTCTACAAAATTAACAGCTACAAAAGCTAAATAAAATAAGTAAAAACATGAATTTATAAACCAAATAACAACAAAATGTAAGATCTATTTAGGATAAGTAAAACAATAGATCTAGTTTAACTTAATAGGTTATTGATCCATAATTAAACCAGTTCCATCAAGTATTTTATTCTTCTTATAAACAAATTTATTTTTTTATTTTTATGAGTAAATGGCTGATGCAATTAATTTACTTGAAAATATATTATAAAAACAGACAACAGAGTAATTATTAGTGCTAATGTAGAATAAATCAAAGCAGGATATCTAGCAGTTGAGATAGTATCTTGATAAAAAAATATAATATTTTAAGGAATTGAGGGAGAATAATCACTGTGGATTAATAGATTAAGTACTTTCTTAATCTAAACTCCTTACCTACCAACTAAAAGAGAAGGTCTATAACTATGGTAGCAAGCATTATTTATATTTCATTTTTCTCACCAACATTATAAACATTTGCATATTATAAAAAAAGGATAAGAGCCTGATGGATTTTATATGATTATTGAGGGTAGAGTATCAGTGTAATCTCCTAACTTGAATTACTTGTCTTAATCAAGTTCCAAACTATTATTTCAAGAAGCTATTTAGCTCTCTAATGGCTCACATTTTGGTGACTATGAAATCAATGAAAAGAAGCTAAGAATTCATTAGATAGTTTGTTTATCGGAGAAATTAGTCATCCTTTTTCTAGATAAGAAATATTTCATATCCATTTTATGTAAATTTATTTATAGAGCTTTATTTATTTTCCAATATTAAAGGCTATTTTTAATCACATAAATATAGTGTTTGTGTAAGTGATTTAATATAAATCATACTAATTTACAATTTAATCAGATAATTTTATCAAAATATTACTTTACTCTTATTTTAATTTAAAAAAAGCATCTTATGAAAATTAAAAATTAAAAAATGGTGCACAAATGTTAAAAAACTTTGAATTATTTTCTAACTGAATGTTAGGCAATTTGAGAGAAATCTTTTACACCATTAAACAAAGAGAATGCTCTAAAAACTAATATATATTTAGAGAAGGAGAAATTAGCGACGAAATCTTCCTTATCCTTAAAGGGGATTTTGTGATATGCAAAGATAAAATTGTATCAAATCCTCCTCACTCTAAAAATTTAATTTGCAAAACATTTCAAGTAATTTAATTATTTACATCTCAAAATGTATCTATTAATTTTTTATTATTACAGATTCACCGTTTAAAAGCTGGTTAAATGTTTGGAGAAGAAGATATGTATGAATCTTAAAATAGATCTTACGATGTTTAATGTGTATCTAAGAATGGATTACTTTGGGTGATCACACCATAAGTAAAATAAATTTTTATAAATCTTAATTAATTAAATTTTCAAAATTAAAGATTTTTAAGAATGTTTTGGTTCACAATAGAGACATTTTAAAGTATCTTAACTCAACTGTTAAATAAAGATTGATATATTATGAAGGTAAATTGAGAGATTTAATGGGAGAATACAATACCTCACATTTATCTAACCAAATAAAAACACAATCTGGTATTGCAGAATAGAATCTAGTAAATAGAAAAATTAAAACAGAAATGAGCACTATGAGGAGTGGTTCAATTAATTATTCTCCTTTTGAAAGACCAACCAATATAAATAAGGATCTTGTTAATGTTTAGAAAATAGATAATATTGTGAATAAGATATTAAACACAAAAAATGTAGAGTTTCAATCTTCCAAAATTACGCAAAGACCTTCTCCAATACCCAATAATTTAAATACAAACAGAAATAGACAATCCCCTCCATAGATTTAAGGGGTCAATTAATTATAATTTTCTAATGGAAAAAGTTTTCAAAAGAAATTTTCTTTTGGATCTGAAGTTAGTGATGACAATATGAATAAAATACTTTCAGAAGATGATTAAGTTATAGAAGATAATTTAAAATTTTAACTAAACAAAACTTTTCGTGAATTAAATTAAGGAAAATAAACTAAGCATCATTCAGTAAATTATTAATAAAATTTTATTAGAATATTAAAGTAATTATTAAATATTTATTGTAAATAAGTGTGCATCGAGGTCAGAGTCAAGGAATTGCTAACATAATGATAAATAGAAATAAAAAGTGATATTATCTATGACAACTTTCAATGATTTTAATTCAAAAATGAGTATTTAAGCCTATAAAAAGAACTCAGTAATTTAATCTAAGGAAGACGTTAATGGAGTGAATGTTAAGAATGATATTATTTCACTTGTTAATATATAATCTGAAATTGGGAGTAGTAGTGGTAGTAAGATGAGTAATAATGATCTTATTGATAGTATAGAGACAGATTCTAAGAACATCCCATATCATAAAGAATAATCAATAAAAAAAGAACAAATAAATATTATCGTTTAAGACAAAAAGTAGCAATCTATTTAAGAGAATAAAGATATAAATGGCCATCATAAAATTAATGATAAAAATGGATAAGATTAATAAAATGATAAGGAAAATATGTCAATCTTAAAATAATATGAAAAAATAGAAGATTTCTTTGTAGCTAATAATAGTAAAATTAATACTTAGAGGTATCATACTCCTAGTATTAAAAAGGCTAACAAAAAATTTAATCTGCCTAAAATAAGCCCTCTTAGTTATTATAACTCTTCTCCCTTTGAAAATACTCAATAGTCTATTTAGAATAGCATAAAAAATTCTATGTAAAACAGCTCATCTAGTTTGAAAAGGAAATATTATCATAATAGTTTACAAATATCTCCAATAAGGCAAAGAATGTCTTCCAATGCATAATAAATTTCTTTGGATAATGATAATATAAATAATTAAGTTTAGAACAACATCAACAATGATACTTAACTTTTTGAATCTCTTTACAATAATAATAAATTAAAAAAAATTATATTGCATAATTATATTGGTAAAATTTAAAAGGGATAATTTCCTATTGAACCTTAAAGAGAATCATAATAATAAAATGCAATAGATTTTCCGATTGATCAATATAATGATAATTAAAAAGCTAAGATGACATACCTTAATAATATTTACACAAGAATTAAAACTGTAGGTAATGATCAAGATACTTAAGCTTCACAAAATATAAATTTTCCACAACTTGAAAAGAATAGAAAGTATAGTCTTTAAATACCAGATGGTTTAAATAAATTTAATAATATTATTGATAAATATTCTAAAAGAAATGCAAGTATAGATGCATCACCCAATTTTGAAATTACTGCTTTTGATTAGACTATAAATACTAAAATTAATGTAGAGCAGATTCACAAAAATAACATTCATAAGAAGCTTAAAAAATTATCTGATAAGCTTCAGTCTACTAAAACTAATGTGCTTTATATTATGCACCCAAATTCATTTTACATTCACTGAATTATTTTTATTTCTATGATTATCTAATGATCCTATTGTATTAATTTAAAAAAAGAAATAATAATAATAATAATAATGAAAAGAACAAAGAATATTGGTTTCTCATTTTTCAATGAAATATAATAATATTTTAAGTATTGAATTCATAGAAATTTAAATTAATTTAATATTGTTTTTTATAACTTTTATTATTCTACAAACTATTAATTAGTGAATACTTAAAGAATTTTATTGAATAGAAATAAATAGTGAAATTTTAATAGAATAATCTAATAAATAATCAAAATAGATAGATAGATAGATAGATAGATAGATACATAAATACATACATATGTACATACTTTAGTTCTATATTTTGTTTGTGGATTGAATTTATGGAAATCAACCATAATTATATTTATTATTCATATGAAGTATTTTTATATAATGTAAGAGTGGTAATAAAATTATAGAAAATTGGTAGGTAGGTAGGTAGATGGGTGGGAAAGAGGATTATTTAGTGATTTATATTTAATAATTAAATTCTTTCTTTAGTTCAAATAGATTGGTTGGTTGAATATTTTATTTAATTGTTATTAATCGTCAAGCATCTTAAGTATTTTTGGTATTAGTAGATGATTTTTAATCGATTTCATTCATAGAATTTATCTTTTTTTGAGATATTACGACTTAGTTTGTAGGTTTTACTGCTATATTATCATTTTAATATTAATCCTAGTTATTACTATATTGAATCTTTATAAAATTATTGTTATTCACAGGAGTAGTGATTTCATTTCCTTATTAATGATGACCATTATCAATTATCATTTATTTTTAAATATTTTTTGAAGAAATCGGAATCTACCTATTAGAGCTACCACTAACTAAATTATTGAAGGACTTATAGATTAAATCAGTTTCTTTACGTTAAGTAAATGATTAATCAGCAACATTTTAAATATGAGCATCAATTGAATGATACATTGAAGCATTTTCTAATTTTTTATCTTCATTTCCTACAAAGCTTGCTTAATACTAGTTACCATTAGTAATACTAGTATCATTATTTATAAAATTGATTTCATTTGAATTAATCTTCTAAAAGTGTATATAAAGAGGGAATTGCTAAGATATCCAATTATTTTTTAAATATAATGCATATTTATCTAATCCTTCTCCAGCATATGATATTTATGGGCATACTTCTATTAAATCAGTTTCTTTCACCTCTTATTCTAATAGATAAATTTTTATTTTATTTTTTTTAAGTAGAATTTAATTAAGTTTAAATTTACATTCAAATCTTAGCCATCTTTTATGTAAGTTTGATAAGCTTATAATAGCATCTTCTGGAGAATATTTACCCTTCTTATAAATAATAGGTGCAAATTCTTCTGCTTTATGAACTAATAGGAAATTTATATCATCAGTAAGTTCTAACATATCTCCTATTTACTTTTCAAATACTAATACATTGGTTTCTTCTTTCTCTTAACTAAAAGGAGTTTCAGATGTTGGTGTTGGTTTAGGGAAATTTAAATATCTTTTCATAACTCTAAATCTATTAATTATAAATTATTTTATTTTGTATAATTTGTTAAAGTTTTAATGTCTGTTTATTACTTCGATTCATATGTTTATTTCAAATCAACTCTACGAGAGAACTCAACCAAAAAATTAACAGAAATAAGAGTATTGAATAAAAATGCAGGAGCGTCATCGATATCTTTAGGAATATGTGGACTGTTGTGTATTGTTTTTTATTTCAGTAATTTTTTTACTGATTCATATTCTATTAAAATTAAAGTTTTACTTTAAAATTGTTACTTTTTTATCTGAATAATAATATAATACCAAGTAGAGAAGCTCTCCCATTAATATTTGCTAATCTATAAAATTCAGATTCATCTCTATCAACTTATACTATTTTTTAATTTATCGATTTCTTATTTTCACTTGCTATACCAAGGAATAGAGGATCGAGAGGCTTAACTAGGAGATTATCTACTCCAATAAAATGCACATATTTATATCCTTTATCAACTCTAATTTTTTAAATAAAAATTAGATTTTCTATATTACATTTAATCTAAGAATTTACAATCTATTGACATATTTGTTATGAATTAGCTAAAGAACAACATCTCCATTTCCGCATGGAAAGAGATGACATTGTGTATCATTCTTTAATAATAATTTCCCTTAATTATCAGTGATTGGATATTAGTTCTATTATTTTTTAATAATATTCGTTTAATTTATCAATATTCTATAGGTTACAAAAGCTTACTTAAAAGATAAAGGTTACATCTGTTTCGTTAAAGCCAAAATAATTATTTTTTTACCATATATTTTTAATTATTGAGCTGTTTTGATAGTTTATAACAATAAAAAGCTAGAAAGAAGATTACTAGGCATTTTATGAATTTGCAAATGCTATTTTATTAAAATTTTAATTAACAACTGACGAGTGCTATTATTTTAATATAATTTCGATTCATTCATTTTCTATTCCCATTTAGGGATAGAAGAAAACAAATATATCGATTATAGTTTCAATAAAATACAAATGTATCTTTTACCTATCTCTTTTAATGTCCATAGCTTTCTTCCTATTAATTCTATCATACATGAAGCTGATGGTAATCCCAAATCTGAAGCGCACTTTGTAAGATCTCTATCAAACCTAAGATTTCTACCACCTGCCATAATAACTAGGGCCACTATTTATTATCCATACAATATTTTTATTTACAACTGAATGATTTAGATTTGATAAAGAATCATAAATAAAAATATTTTAAATATATATTTACCTTATTTCTATCTAATTAATCTCAAACCTGTACTATACAATCTTTCATAATCATCATATGCAATATCCTCTGAATTTTACACGTTTTCAATATGCTAAATTATATCTACATTGTAATTATCCTCTTAATCAGAAGATTGCTTCATAAAGTGATGATAAAGCTAATTTAATAGTATAAAATTATTTTATTAAGCCTCTAAACTATGCTAAAGAATTAAACTTCAAGAAAAGTTAAATTAAAATGCATTATTACTGAATCAATAACTTCCATTTCGTGGCTGATTGAATCTAAATATCTCAAATAATCATTCTTTTATTCTTAGGTTTATAATTTGCTGATATGATCAAATAAGTCATATTGTCCCATTGAAAGAAGCCTCTGAATCATCAAATTAAACATTATTGAAATATCTCTTTCTATTTATTAAAAAATTTCATATTTTAATTCAAGTTTTAAATCTTCATTTGCTATCTAGAATTATGTTGCATGTGTGATAGAGGAATTAAATACCTTTGCAAACAGTTATGGAAAATTGTTCTAACTTTTTATACGTAGAGTTTCTATTAAAATCTAACTCGCTAATATCCTACATTGTAGAAATTTATTGCTAATTTTAGCTGTTCATCGCTCCACAGATATTTTACCCCATTACTTTCTACCTAATTTTTTTTACTTTATTTCTTTATGGATGTATTTCAATATTTTTGAAGAATATTAATTCAATAGTTTTCTTTCAATAATACTTCACACTAAAATTTCTTTCTAATAAAATTGAATTTGTTGTTAGGAAACGTATTAATTAAAAAAATAGTAATCAAAGTTCATCTTTTTCTTTTAATTTTTGAAAGAATTCTTCAGGTCTATTATAGATTAAGTGTATGAGTGAGTGATCTAGCAAGCAAGCAATCAATCAGTCAGTCAATCTATAATTAACTCTTAAATAAATTAATTTTCAACCCTTTTATATATCTTTCTTACTCTTCCAACAGAATTTTTAGTAAAATTTAAGAAATATCAGGTATAAATATTGAATGCTAAAAAATGTATGCTTCCCTTCTCCTATTTTTTTGAAAAAAATTAAAAGTCTAAAATATTAAAATGAATTTTAGTATTCCTTTCAATCTAAATTATTAAATCAGATTGTTAATCCTCTTTAGATAAATTACATTTTGAAAATAGTGGCTTTTTCCAATAAGTTTGGATACTATTAATTTAACTCTTAATTTTTGAGAATCTTTAGTATTTTAATAAATTAGGAATTATAGAATGATTAAAGCCACTAATTAATAGATGAATTATTAACCATTATTTAGTATTTGAATTGTATTTTTTAATTTTCTACAAAAATTAAATGATAAAGGAGCATGAATGAATAAATAAATAAAATGATTGGATAGATTTTAAAGTTGATTTTAAATTGAATTTAAAGGATAATTATAAATCTGACTATCGAAAAAAAGAAATACAATAATAAGAAGGTTGGTTATATATTTACAAATGAAAGTAATAGTTATAGATTATATCATAGGTAGATAGATTTAACATAAAATTGAGATTCTACTTTGTTTACTGATTTTTATATGTTATCGTAGCATTTTTAATAGGTGTTAATACTTTCTGCAAATTACTTACTCTATTCATATAATTTATTTCTGGATTCAATTTCAATATCAATTTTTTCAAGTAAATCCTTCCAATCTTCTTTTAAGCAGAAATTTAAATAGTAGGCATCGAGCAGAGCTTCAACCCATTCGCAGATCTAAATAGAATATGAAAAATGAAAAGAATTAAATAATTTTTTTTAAAATTAAATTTATAATTACTTATTCAAATGAAGGAATGTACTTGTCATCTTAAACAGGAATAATAGATGTGTTTTATAAGAGAATCAAAATAACTTCCATTAATCTATGCATTTACTTAATAGGACTCTTTCTAAGTTCCTTGATTAAATTGCTCTTTGTTCTATTATTTTTATGAATATTAATCTAATCTAAGAAAGAATGGAATATTAGCTAAATAAATTTACATTGATGTTGTAAGGAATGCAGTTGATAAGGCAAATGCTGCTTTGATTTCATCCTTTGATATAAGTTAATTAACAAATTCGCTATTGATAGATTTATCTGCACTTGAGAAATTAAGGTTATTGAACTCACTTAATACTACATTTAATAAGTAGACAATTGATTTCTCAGGAAGATCTTTTTGCTTTTATTGAATTATCATTGCAATTAAGTCACCTTTTTCCTTGTTATCTAATACATTTAAATGTTCAAATAAACTTTCTTGGCCTGTTTCATAGTCAAGTTAAGCTATACTTTAGCTCACTTTAAATCCATTTTCTATTTTTTTATTGTTTGATTTAGCTTTGATTAATCTATTAATCTCTTGTAAATCCTATTTATTAAGTAGAATATATTTTAAAATATGTTTAAAATTGAGAATTCAGTTATTTATTCTATCTAAGATTTAAAGATGATTCCTAATAGTAACTAGTTTCGCAATAATAAAAGTGCTTTCAAATTACTTTGATCAAAGAATGAATGTCCTACTATCCTTTATTTTGGTTACCAAGAATATCTTATTCAAGTTCAACCTTTTCCATAATAAAAGGAGCACCATTGCTGATATTTGCTAATGCTTGAGCTAACTGTAATGCTATCTTTTAATAAAATTAAATGGGTAAATTCACTCAATTAAGTCCGAAAAGTTTACTTATTAAGTTTTGTCAGCCATTGTTATTATGATTTTTTTACTTTAATTTTAACTTAATTAATTTTGATAAACAAAGTATCTTATTTGATATGCAAAAAATATTAATTTAATAACAATCGCTATAAGCGCATCCTTTTTATTGATTGATACTCTACTCAAAATAAATAAAATAAAATCTTTAGATAGATATGCCAACCTACCTTATAATATCTTATTATTTTAAATAATCAAATTTTTAAAAAATTATTCTTAAAGATTACTATTTCAAAATACCAGTAAATTAGTTAGATTTACAGTAAATATAGTTTTAGATGCCAATTTGATTAACCATTAATTTAAATAAAATATTAAGAGGAATAGGATAATATAATAGAAGCAGTAGAATTAATAGAATTGTGTGATTGTTTAGTTAATTGATGATAATATAAGAAAAGTTGTATTTACAAAAAATTTAGAAAATTAATAATTAATTGCTTGAAAAAATACCATAAAAGGAATTAATTTGATTATTTTGTTTTAACATTCACGAAGATAATTACAAGGATTTTAGAAAATAAATAGCTTAATTCAGTCAATACTATAAAATATTTTATAAGGAAGGATATATAATTTCATCTAGATAAATGATTCAATATTACTCAAGAGACTAAGTTAATGAAATTCTAGCGAAAAATAAGGAATAAGCTAAATAAGAGTTTCAAAGTATTAAATATGTTGAAAATAAAAAAAAGCAACGCCTAACTCCTTAATAATTAGAATAAATGCTACCCTAAGTTAAGCCAAAGGAATAGATTTTTGAAGAAATGAAATAGAATTTTAAAAATTCATGGAAAAGTAATGAATAAAATTCTTGAATAACTCAATATAATTTCTTTTTTTTCATCAAAAATTGATTCATATCCATTAATTTTTAATAATCTAAGCATATTTATCAAAATTTTAATAAAAGGCCCAGGATATTTAAATAAAGAGTTTAGTCAGGTTCCTGTTTTAAAAGCAAATGTTTTAAGTATTTGGCAATATGATAGAATAAATTTAGCTGAAAGATCTTATAAATATCCCAAAGGTAATCAATCCACTCACTTTTTAATATTTAATGAAATAGTCTTTTATTTAATTACATCAATATTTGATTAATAAATAACTTCTAAAATCACTTATATTAGGATATAGAGGTGTTAAAATTCCAGCTCATGGATCTGAGTTTGGTGAGGCCAGCAAAGATCACCTCCCAGAAAAATTTTAAAAATATTTAGATGATTTTTCAGTGAAATATTAAGATTTCAAATTTAGACCATCTAAATATGGTAAATTACCTATAGATGAAAGGACAGAGTAATTTTAAAATAGAAGAAAAGAACCATTTAAGTTAACTAATTCTAAATAAGCTAACAATTTTGGATATGATAAGCATTCAACTTGGGAAACTGAACTAAAATCGATTACTAACCCTACAACAAGGACTAAATTTTCTAATAAATATGAAACAAAATCATCTCAAAATTGAAGTATAATAACTTCATAAATATATATTTTGTTTTATTCTATGCCATTAATTTCTTAATAGTTTAAAAAATCAATTTTAAATATCTATATTTTAAGGATGTAAAATCAAATTACAATTAAATAAATTATAATTATTAATTGATAAATGTTTAAGCATGAATGAATGTATACCCTTTAATAATTGAAAAGTAATAATGGATGATAAGTAAGTAAGTAAGTTTAACAGATTTTTGAGATATAATTTATGTTACAAAAGGCTTATTAAATTTAAAAAGATTAATTACATAGAATTTATGAAAATATTAAGTATTATTCTAAATTATTTTCTCATTTCAACTTTTCCAAAATCCAAATAGAATATCAATAATAGGATTTTTCTTTTTTTGCTAAATTTACTCTAAATTATTGTTAATAATATCATTATTTTTAATATTATCATCAACCTTATTATTATCATTGTTACTCTTATCATTATCATTGTTACTTTTATCATTATCATTATTATTTTTATCATTTTCATTAATATTTTTGTTTTTACTTTTATTATTATTATCATCTTCATCATCATTATTATTATTAGCTTCAACATTTTAATCCTCATTTTTGTCAAATTTTTTTTCAATATAGTGTTCTATCTAATCCTTTTATAATATATTTTACTTGTCGTTACTTTCATTATTTTTATTATTATTACTATTATTCTCCTCTCCCTTAAATTTTTTATAATCTATGTTTTGCAGTTAGTAATTTATTTCATGTCCCTATTTATGAATAGCTCTATCACATTTACTTTCTTCTTCTTCTTATTCATCATCAAAACCAGCTTCTTTTATTTTATTCTCTCCATTTTATTCAATTATATTTTATGATTATACTTGTTTCAAGTGATTATTCTAATTATCTCCAGCATTTTGAACATTTTCGAATTGATGAATTTTATTTTATTTTTCTTATGGTGATTTATTTATCCTTAATATATCAATCTCTTTTTATGGACTTAAACACTTTTCTACATTTATTTCTTGTTCGATATCCATTTTACTACTAATTTTATTACACGATGATATATAGTCATCACTTTTTTATGCTGATTTTTAGTTTTCTTGCTAATGGTGATCTTCTATTAATTTGTTCATTTAATACATTTTATTTTAGGATGGAGATCCGTAATTAAATTAAGGGATTTAATCACTTAGAATCATGTTAGATTCATTGATAATAATATTTTTTCTTTCAATAGAACTGTTTTATTATTCTATGATTGTTGAAGTAGAAGGTTATTTATCTTTATCTTTTAAACTACTAAATTTAGATAAATAAAGTGAGTATTGTTCCTCTTATATATCTTATTTGATGGAGTTAAACATATTAAAAGCCGAGTTTGTTTAGTAAAGTTTAATTGCTGGAGATTAAGCATCTAATTCAGCTTATTCTTTCAATTCATTTTCATGAATTCCATTTTATTTTTTATTACTACTAAAGATTGAGTTTGAATTCTAATCATAGCTTGATTTATGACGTTTCTCCTAATCGAACATATCATCAACATTTTTGATAGAATCTTCTTCAATATCACTTTTTTGTTATTTATTAATTTATTTTTAATTTTCTGTTTAATTCTCTTCATTAAATTCTTCAATAAAATTTTTTATCTCATTCATTTCATTTTTATGCATTAAACTTCCATAAGAATCTTCTTAATTTTAATAAGAGATGTTAATCTTTTTCATAACTTTTCCTTATTTTGTCTTTTTACATTTTCTGTTTGAGTCTTAATTTGGAAGATTATTTATAACATCACTTTCATTATCATAATCATCATAATTTTCTTCTAAAACCATTTCATCTAGGGAATCATTTTATTCTAGTTCTTCTAAATTATCACTATACTATTCATCTTAGGATATATCTGAAGAAGAGTTTTGTCTATTAATCCTTTTTTACTATTTAATTTATTCCTTAAGTGATACAACTTTTGGTAAATTATTATTTTATTTAGGTTTTTGTATAGTCTTTTTAATACCTATCTTTTAAGACTAATTGAAATTCTTCTAGCCAAGAGTTTTAATCTTTAAATTCTTAACTTCAACAATTTCTACATCGCTAGTATCATCAACTAATACTTCTTCTTCAATAGTAATTGCTTTATCTTCTTAAATAGCAGGTTTATTTATTTCCAAAAAAGATTTGCACTGAGTATAATGCTTATTAAGGTCTTGCAACTATCCACTCCAATTGCAATCCTCACAAGCACAATTAACTTCTAATTCATCTATAATTTATTAAGGGACTAAATTCTTCAGTAAATTATCCTTTCTATCGATTGCCTGCCTACAAGATGGACATTCTTTGTGATTCACTCTCCATAATTGTATGCAATGTTTACAAAATGTATGCCTATGATAATTTGTATAATTCATATTTAGAATACTAATCAAATTCAAAGACTTATAAAATTGTTTTACCCACAAGTAATCAAAACTGGTTTTTTAAATACTTCATGACAGATTGGACAGAATAAATGTTTACAAATGTTTTGTTAATCTTTAAAATTGCGGATGTGCTTTTTCATCTTTTAGAAGACTATTATATATTTAGCTTTGTGATTAAACAAGAATTTTTTTTGTTTTGTTATTACTACTAAATCTTAATATTTTTTGACAAAATTTTAATATAAAATCAATATTATTTATGAATGTAAAATTAGATTTGGATAGAAAGAGCATAGAAACTAACCATATAAATACAATAATACACTCAAAATTGGATAAATTTTAGAATAAATAAAAATATTAATGTAAAACATTTTCCCTCTTTTATTTCATTTCTTCTAAATATCACTGAGTAAGGCTTATCTAGCAGGATAATAAATTTTAGCGAGATCATCAAGACGGAGATTAAAGCAACTGAACAATTAAATTAAGTGATTTTCATCTTTAGCAATTAAGACTAAATAATACCTGACATCATAAGGAGTTAATCCCTAAGATTTATAAAAAATAAAGAAATAAATTGGAGAAAAGTAGAGTAATATTTAAATTTTGTGATTAAAACTTTAATGATATTTAAAAACATTATTATTTGTAAGAATCTTTGTCTTATCATTTATTTAACTTTAATAGTTTTTATAAATTGATGTATTTCTATAAAGAGAGTTTTACCTCATTTATTATAAGGTCGCGCATATTTTAAATACAGAAAAACTATTTATTAGATTTTCCGTTATTCATCTTCTTTTCAATTAAGACTCCCACATTTTTGGTTATAATTAGGCTTTCTATTTTATAAATAATAGATAAATCAGACCACTTACATTAATATGATTGCGAAAAATTGTTAAATTATAACCTTTTTTAATTTTATTTCCATTATAATTCAAAGATACTAGATTGATTATTGCCAAGAATATGAGAAAAGCTACACAATCGAATGTATTAGATAAAATTATTTAAATATTCAAAGTTTTGCATTTTAAAAAGAATCCACAAAAAAGCAATATATTTAAAGAAACCCAGAACAAATTGAATGAACTTGAAAAATTATTGTAAACTGTGAATTTTGTCAATATTCCTTTCTTCTAACATATTTTTATTCTATACTATCCTTTATATTCCTTCTTCTCAGTATCATCTTTTGATACCTGGCTTCTTGATTCTGTATTCGCTTTCATTTTACAAATTTGTTCAACTAATAATTAATATTTTTCAGCAATTTATTATTAACTTCTCCTTTAAAATATATCACAATCTAATAAAATCTGTATAAATTTGGTTATTGTTAATCAATTAACTTTCTTTTAATTTGAAGAGTATGTATCTTCAGAAATAAAATTCAAAAATATTTAAAATCAGTAATAATCAAATTACAATATAGATAGTTTATGATAAAATATAAAACATATCATTCATAAGAGAGTATTTATGCTAAAAGCATACTAATAAATTGATAATTAAAAGTGGAGATTAGCTAAATTAGAATCATAAGTATGATTAGAGAATAGATATAGTATTTAAGATTAAAGGTATAACTGAATATATTTTCTATGAGTAACTTTATATAAGCTTAGTTAGTTTGTTAGTTAGTTAATGTGTAGATACATTTTAATATTTATAATAATTTTTATATCAAATAAACTTCTCTCTCTCTTTATTTATATATATATTTAATTTATATGTTAAAGAAAAAGATTCTTAACTTTGATTGATTGGACTTAATGTGTTTTAAGATATATTTTGAATTTATATATTTTGAGATAATAATAAATTCAAATTAAGTCAGTCCAGTTAAGAAATGTTCAATTATATTATTAATTAATATATAGGTCTCTCTTTGATGTGAGAATCATTTAGTCATTTTTTATAGAAGCATTTTTTTGAATCCTTTTCTATTCAAAATAAAAAAATTATATTAACTAAACTAAGATAATAAAATTTAAAAAGGAAATTATTTTACTTTTTTGTTTGTTTTTGAAGATTCTTTACTTCCAATAATGGCTTTTGGTTATAAATTCTATAGAAATTTCAATTAGCAGATAGTTAAATGAGGGATTATCTTGCTAGTAGGATGGCCTAATCTATTTGGGAATCTGTCCAAGGCAATTTTAGTTTAGAGTTGTTCTAAATATAATCTTCTAGCTTCTTAACAATTCTTGAGAATCTTTCAGATTTTAATCTGGCTGCATCCTCATCTGAATTGTGAGGGAACTATCCTTATTAGACAGATTCCCAATCTTAGGATATGGGCTTTTGTAGGTTAGGGGTTTAACATTTCTGATCTGGAGTTTTTCTTATAGACTGACTTTAAATTTCCTTTTCAATTTGAATGTACTTTTTTTTCATGTTGGCAATAACTTTAGATATTTTGGATTATCTTTCCTCCTAAATTTGCTATTAAATTAAATTTTAGATATAATATTCAACTTTTTCTCTAAAATTTTCAGATTTTAGAATAAGAGAAATATAGGCTTAGTTGAAGCTTTTCTAGCCAGGAGTATCTTCCTTTGTCTTCTCTCCTTTCTTTATTTATCTTTTAGGTAGTTAAGTAAGAATTTAGAAAAATAATTTTTAATAATATTTTTGTTAAATAAATCAAATTCTATTAAACAAAAAGTAGTAATTTCCTGATTTCACTAATTAATCTCTCACTTTACACTTTACACTTTATTTAAAAAATTTTTTAGATTACTTTTAAGGATGGAAGAAATTTTTTAAAGGAATTTTGTTTTCCTTAGAGGCTTAGCTGAAATAAAATTCATAGAATTTGTGATAGTCCTTGTCTTTGCTGGAGATCCTAGTTTTTTTAATACGTTCACGGAAATATGAAGTTTCTACATACTTAAATGATTTCTTAAATATCATTTTTTGCATTTCTTCAACTCTCTTTGCCTTTTTCTTGTTGGGTTGGCTATTTTAAGAAGGGCTGCAGTTACTACTAGAATTATTTTTTTTCTACTTTTTCTAGCTATTTTACTACTGACATGATAAGGAAGAGTCTATTGATCCTTAAGAAGGTAGGAATTAGTCTATAGATTGATTCTATACTAAAAATGAGTTGATATAATTTTTATTTTCTTAAATATCTTAATCTAGATTTAATAAATCTTAGAGGTCCTCATTCTGGAAAGGTTTTTACAGATCGCCTTAAGGTAAAGGGGTCATTTCTAATTAAGAAGAAATTTTGTTTTTGATACTATAGAATATAGCTCTCTCAGCATCATTTAGTTGCAAAATATCATCTTCAACTATTTCATTACCTTCATAAAGATGATTAATCAAATTAGTTATCTTATTTGATTAATCTGTTATTTATTTTGCCTTTTCTTTAGGTTAATCATGGCTAAAATCTTATTGGGATTATATTTGAGCATCAGTTGATTAGTCAGAATCTTTCAAGTGCTCATAAAAATCATTCCCTTAATCCTTTATTAAATACTGTTCAGATTTAAGGCAATCTTATTAAGAGTAAAGCATTTGATTCTTGTATGAAGCATATTAGTATGATTACTCTTACTGCTAGTACTATGAGTTATGTTGAAAGGGAAGAGTTTAAAATTCATTTGTGAAGTAATGAACTCTATTATCCTATTAAATATACTAAGTTTTTAAAGGTTATCCTACATATAAAATATTTTCATCTTAAGTTGGAGTAGGAGTTTCTAAATTCGAAATATTATTATTTTCCATCATACATGGGTACTATTCTGAGAAATTATAGCAATTTTAGGAGTAAAGATTTTGTTATCTTTTCTTCATTGGCATTTACTGACTGAGGAAGCAAGTTTCTGACATTTAAACTTTCTTTTAAACCGCGTTTAGTTATGGTCTGTGTTTTTTTGAAGATTGTTATAAAATTTTAGTTTTTTTTCTCTTAACTTAAATTTTCACACTAAAAAAAGAAGCTAAGCAAATTATTAATCAAAAATGGGATTAATTCATTTGTTCGATGATCAAACACAAAATGCAATCCAATCAGGAAAAAAAATTATCCTTTTGTGTGTTTTTTAATTGTGGAGAAGAATTTAAAAATAAAATTGGCAAATAATAAATACTCTTCCATTCTATTAGAATATGAAAGCTCGTGCTCCTCCTTATAGAATCTATCAACCAATAAATATTTCTCTTTACCACTTATTCATTTGGTTTCTATATATAGAGAGTAGATTAGTTCTTTCCAATATTAAACGATAAAAGACAAGATTCATTCAAGAGAAATATTTAAATTATATAATAACTTCTAAATATTATTATATTCTTAATACAATAATTCAATAAATCAGAAAATCAAGAAAAAAACTTTGATTGATAGATATACTTTGATTAAAATAAAAATATTTTACCCAAAGAATTACAAATTTTAAGAGTCATTTTCTATTTTATTTAATTAATTCTAATTAGTTTAATTAGAATTTAATTATCAGCCTATATAACTATATATACGTAGACAAAATGAGACTATAAAGTTTGAAAATTATATTTATTCTATAATAATATTATTTGTATTAACTGTTTTTCTAAGTAGATTTTATTATTTTCTTTTATCTTAGTAGATAAAGGATTTCAAACAACTATGTTTTAAATGATATAATAACTTTATTGAACACATTTTTAAATTGATGATTAATTAAGATAATTTTATTAATAAAATCATGTAAATGAATTTAAATTGTGAAATACTTAGGAGATAAAAATAAAAAATAAGTCAAAAGGAATTAAATATTTCGATAGAAAGCTTTATGTTGCAAATAAGAATTTATTTACATTATTTTCATTCGCTGAAGAAGATTTATTAAATGGTTGTGAAGATGTTGGGATAATTAATTGCAAATTAGCTTGTCTATTTAAATTGCAATTGGAGAACTTAAATTAATAATATTATTAAATTTCATTGCAATTAATTAATAAAAAGGGAAAGCATATCTTATGGATGATGCAAGTAAAGGTAGGTTGGTGAGCAAATTGTTTTCAAAGAAAAATAAGCTAAATTATAATAAAGTAATATTCTTGAAATTAATAAAAATAAATAATATAGATTCATACATAATAAAGACTACCTACCTAAAATTTAGAAAATTTTTACTTTAAAAAAGAAAACAAAGCCGAAATAGGTTTTAGCATCAAAAAAAAGTTTTAAATAAAATAGAAAAGATGGAGGTCATTGATTACTTTTTATGCATATTATATTCAGGAATCTTCTTAGTAGCAATGCGATTGGAGAAGAAGTTGAAATGTATTTATTGTTGAAAAGTTATTTAAATAGGATATATAAAGAGTCCTTTTATTAATTAAAATAGATGTATTACCACTTGGCAAGAATTGGTAAAAGCTTTAAAGTCTATCAGCAGCACAAATCTAGTAATCTAAAGAGGAATAGTTTATTAGGGATTAGCATAAAATGCAGCTCAGAATCTTATTAGTCTTATTTGCTTGCATTCTCCTGTCATGGCATAACTACATATATAAGTGTAAAAATGAAACTCTTGCAGAATGTTTCAATTTTCCTACTGATAAAACTGCATTAAAATCTACGCTGTACGCTCTTGTTTTAAATTGCACGCTCTTTGTGGGACCTGTTTATTAAGATTATATGGTAATTATTAATTTTCCAGATTTCTATCAGCATTAATTCTTGCTAAATAATATTCGCTAAAAAAATGATCTTTCAAAACTCCTAAAATTAAATAATAGAGTTCTAAGCTTAAAGTAAAGTTTAAAGATATGGATTTCAATAGATTTAGATGGGATGAATTCAAGAGATTAGTTATGGTAATTTGACTCATTATTTAAGAAAAGAAGATATTTTATTGATAAGATTCTAAATATATTCCAAATAGGGACCTGTGATAGAAGAATGGGTATTTAGAAACTTAATAAATAACCTGATAAATAAAGATTTTGAAAATACTTGGCTATTTGTCATCGTATCTGCCACCATTTATGCTATAGGTAAATGGATTAATTGACTGAATTGATTATCATTAGTTAAATAATTAGAATGTAAATTTTAAAAGAAAAGAAACAAATTTTGACCCACAGTTAATACGTTTTCAAGAAGATTTTTAATAATAAGCAATAAAGAAATAAATAGATAAACTCAGTTTTCTAAATAAAACACTCTAAATTTTTCCATTCAATCAATACATAAATCAATAAAAAGATATTCTTTTTAAGTGTCTAATTAATTAATAATTTGAAAAATAACTCAAAATCAAAAAAGTAACGAATATGATTTGGTAGTTTACTTTTTACTTTTGATAAAATAATAGTTCATTTGCACAATTACAAAAGATTTAAGAAAAGATTAGAACCTTAAAAGGCTATGCTGGCAATAAGTAATTTGATTCTTAAATTTCTTAACAATTTAGTTTGATAAATTGCCCTAATTTAGTTATTTTATGTCTTTTTTAGATCATAATATAGTACGCTAAGTCTGACGTATTTAATGATTTATTTATATTTTTATTTAGATCAAATTTATTGGATCAAAATATAAAGTAGATATTGATTTTTAAACATATATTTTTAATTAATATAGTTATTTAACTTATTGTGACATTTATTTTTGGTGGATATATGGCATTCCTTTTTAGCAAGATTAAAGCTATTGGATCATGCTTTATCATTCACGGGTATTGTAAGTTTATGGGAATTCCAAATGTAGTTGAATTATTTAGAATGAAGTAAGATGATCCTATAACGAAAAGTAAATACTTTTTATTTTATTAAATCCTTGATTAACTGAATATCTTAATATGATAGAAATTCTTTTATTTTATGCAGGAGGTATCGCTGGGTTTGTTATTGAGTGTGCTCTATTAATAGAATGAAATGTCCATTATTTTAATCAATCAATCATACTATTTATACTATGAAATTTTTATTACTAAAAACGAATTTATTAAAATGTACCTAAATAGATGGAGTTAATCTTGTAAAATCTAAAAAATACACCCTCTTCCAAATATCCTTCCTTCCTTCCTTTCTTTTAATCACCATATAACCTTGAATGGTTTACCTATCTTATTTTAATAATTAAGTAAAAAATATATAATTTTATCTTGTAAACATTTCTATGCATTTATTTCATTTATTTAGTTATTAAAAATCATAATAATTCTTTATGATCTAAGTTAATTTATATTCGATTGGCTTGCCTTTAATTCTACTTTCTGAATTAATAATTCTCAAATAATATAAAATATTAAGTATTACTAGAAATCAACCAATAATATTTGAATTTTTAAAAGCGATAAGGAATATTTTTTGAAATATTAAATGCTTTATAAAAAAATCTTCCCAAATTTTGTTAATTTTGCTGAATTGTTTATTATTCCTTCAATAGCTATTACCACATAAATTTAAAATAAATAATTCACATAATATTGCCTTAAATTCAAAATCTAAATAAAGCAGAAAACTATTAAAAATATACTTAGATCTTCTTTTTGCAACATAATACAATCTATATCTATTATTTCTTATAAAATTACCAATCGATTAATCTATTTTAAATTATTATCAAATGGCTTTTAAGTAATATTTTTTACATTTTGTAATATTTAATTAATCAATTGGTTCATATTACTTTTAAATGTACTAAGACATAAAATTTTAATGAAAATAATTGGATTCTAAAGATTTAATGATGAAGAAATTTTGTGAAATGAATAAACAAAAAAATGTATATAAAATAATTGAATATTTATCTTATATTAGCTCTTTTTGTTTGTTTATTTATTTGTTTGTTTTGCTGTTAAATTCAATTTTTGAATTTTTGTGTGGAATAATAAGTTAGAGTAAACAGAAAAATCAATAAATAATAAGAAATTTAAGGATATAGAATTGAAAATAATCATTATATTCAAACAATATATAGATAGTTGAATAGAAGAAAAAACACACCAAATAATAACAAAAAGAAGAAGAAGAAGAATAGTAAGAGTAAGAGGTTGAAAATTAAAATTAATGGTGACTGCATAGCAAGTAGTATAGTATTATACTATATTCTTCTAGAATATTGTTTATGAATAAGTCAAAAATAATGATAAGATTATGACGGAATGGCAATATTTCAACCAACTCCTAACAAAGAACCCTATTGATATGAATCGAATTTAAACATATTTAGATATTATCAGTTTGAACAATAAACAATAGCAGCTATCACAAAAAAAATAGCCAATTCCAACAAATTCATAAATGAATATTTTAACAAATACTTCTTCAAATAATTTATTATTAAAGTAAAATACTGAGGAGAATATCGATACTGACTTTGATGAGGATGAAGATGATGATAACTCTCCCTCATCTAATTCTTCAGGAGATAAAAATGAAAGATAGTTGTTAGTTTTTAAGAATGATGAGGAAACTGATTAAGAAGACTAAGAGGATTAATATGTGGAAGATGGGGAAGAAGACTAAGAAAACGTAATGATTATAGAACGGAAATGTTTTGATGATGAATTAAATAATTTTTAACAAATACCGATTTATACATCGACTTCTCCTACAATAAAAAAATCAGCTGAAAATGAATACAAAAAAAGTAGTTAAATAATAAGAAATTAATAAAATATTCCATTCACGCCAAATACATCAAAGAATATTTAACAATAAAAATTCAGCTTTTCTTCAAATGAACAACCTTTAAGGACTCAAGAAAGCAACAATAGTCCAATCCTGAAAGAAGTCACTTCTAATTTTTAGAATATAAAATCTACTCCAAATTATAATAATCAAGGTTAGCTGACTGGACCTTTCAAGTAAATTTCATCTAATTCATCCAATAATAACTCGTATTCTCATCCCTCTTTATTTAACTTCAATCAATAATCATCAAATCAAAACAATGAAAATGTATTTATATCCTAAAACGATTACTCTAAGAACTATAATATTAATTTTAAAATCTGTCCCCAGAAATCTAAGGAAAACTTCGATGAATAATTACAAAATCAACATTAAATAGAAGCTGCTTAAAAGCAATAATAATTCAGCAGCAGTTTATCTTCAAAAAATATAAAGAATTTAACACCTTCACTATCTCATTTCTCCATCACAAATAAATCTTTGAAAAATATTTTGTAAGAAACAACTATGCACACAAAATCGCTTGAATAAAATCTTGAAATTATGGAAATGTAGATTTCTACAGAATAACCTTTTATCGCTACTCCTTTAGCAACTGATCAAGGAAGCGGTTATAAAAAGAGGGATATTTAGAAAGGTTTCCTTAACTATGATAAAAACTAAATATCTAATAAAGTTCTTAAGCCATAACCAAGTGCCAGCCCGAACCCTTTCAGCCTCCAACCTCCTGTTTAACCTATTTGCCATACTTCTGTAAGTGGTAGTTCTA
Source organism: Tetrahymena borealis (assembly GCA_000260095.1). Lineage (NCBI taxonomy): Eukaryota > Ciliophora > Oligohymenophorea > Hymenostomatida > Tetrahymenidae > Tetrahymena > Tetrahymena borealis. Next base: position 64,602 of record AHAN01001202.1, read on the forward strand.
TAAAAGATATGACTCTTAATGAGTTGGAAAACAAAGAATAATAATTTTAAGTCAGTTAAAATTAAGAAGTAATTTATTAGTTAATTGTAATGCCAATTTAAATCATTTTTAAATAATACTAGTTTGAATCTGTTTCTGAAAGGAAAAGCTAAATTAAAATCGCTTACAACAAAATTCCATTTTAAGAAAATTTAAAACACCCACCAGCAATTGCTATGAAACATCCTTATACTCCAACAGTAATAAATAATAAATTATTTTGCTTGAAAAAAAGCTCATTCATTTTAATTATAATGTTAAATCTAATTATTTATTATTTAGGAAGAATCAAAATCTAAAAGAGAGTTTAATGGACTCTTTTTGAGAAAATAACTAAATGATGTAGTTACTTTCTTTGAGGGTAATAATAGAAAGATAGATGATCTTATGGAAAGGATGTAACCAGGAACTTAGTACTAATAGCAAGGAATTTACTAATTAAATTAACACTAATAAATTGGATAATTAGGCATAGTTGGGGGATAGTAATACCATAGATTAGGCCTTTCATCAAATTAAATGACTCCTTAGTCAGTTTTAAATAACAATAATCCTAATTATGCTCTATTCCCACCATAAAATTATTAGTAATTCCCATAAGTCTCTAAATAAGCTAGTTAAATTTAACTTTTCTTTCAACCTACTCCTCCCCCTCCTCCTCCTCATTAATAATAAAATTAATAGCAATAATAATAATAAGTTTAATAATTGTATGGATTCCCTTAGTCTTAATAACAATAACAAATTCCTTAATCATTTTAGTAGTACTAATAAAGACACAGTTCTCACCATAATGGGGTTTCTAATTAGGTTTAACAAATTAATCAATAATAAGGAATTTACCCAATTAATTTAATCCAATAAAATAATTAATAATAGTAATATCCAAGTATATCATAGACATAAATTGGTAGATAAAATATCTATCAACCTCCATTAATTCCTTTAAAATAAACTTCTTGCCCAAGAGGATCCTCTGAAAATAGTGGTGGAAGAGCTTTGAGTACATATAGTAGGGAAAGTTCAGATGGATAAGTAAAAACTATGTTTAAAAGAATGAGAACATATGATATATGTACTAATACATCTGCATCTTCACAAATTCCTCCAAGCTTATAGCAAAAAAATTTGAATCGTACTATGGATGAGAATATAAATAATTCAAACAATTTGTCTTGTATGACTCTAAATACAAGCAAATTAAACTTAAATTAACCAGGTAGCTCAAACAGTAATAATGTAAGTTGCACTCTAAACTAACAAAATAATGAAAACAACAGATACTTGACTAATAGCACAAATCAACTCACTCACCCTAATTAGTAAAACACCTCACAAGAAATTCAAACAAGAAAAAGAAGTGAATACTCATTTCCCGATTTAAAGAGTTTCAACAAATATATTAAAAAATGATTATTTGAACATTTTTATAGGAATAAATTGATTAACTGATTAATTAATAGATTGGTTAATTGATAAAAGCAGAAATAATAAATTCATGTACATACTTACCTACCATACATACATAGATATAATCTTAAATGAAGACAATATATAAATAAATATAAATATAATTTAAACAATTTTTAATTGTATCATCATTCATTGCCTATTACATACATATATTCTATCTATCTATCTATCTATCTATCTATCTATCTATCTATCTATCTATATTCTTTAATTCACACTCATTATATATACACCAAAAGCAATAATTTTTTTAATAAAACTAATTTCTCTCTTTTCATTTTACAGAAATAACTATGGCTGAGGAATACTGGTTTTATAATATCTTTTTATTATTTCTTCTTAAATTATTTAATTGCTTATTAATGAAAAAATGGAAGATGCAACAATTTTAATTTCGAGTATTTTATTTAAAAGATAAATTATGATAGAATTGATTTATTTTTACAAATTAAATAATAAATTAACAATATTTTCTTAATATAATATAGGTTTATTTGAGAGTTGTGAGTAAGTAATAAGGTAAGTAAGTAAGTAAGTTAGTTAGTTAGTTATTTCAAGAGAGATCTAAGATTAGATACATAATAAATCACTGAGGAATATCTAATAAGGAACCATTATTTTTTTCTAGATAATCTATAATAAATGTTTTATACATATTTTTATAATTATTTGTAATCGGTCTTCTAGATTAAGTCTAGTATTTTAGGTTCTTATATAAAGAATTATTATACACTCTATTTCTTATATCCTCTTCATTACTTTATGTTCTAGCTTACCTAACTTTTTCAAGCTTTGCATCTATGTTTGTATCAAGTTTTTATTTCTTTAAGTACTCAATCTTTTTCTCTAAAGAAACTTTATACTTAAAAGGGTTAGTAAAATCTCTTCTTTTACTATCAAGATCTATTTTCTACATATAATATAAAAAATAATAAACATTTTTTTAATTTTTTTAATGACAAAATTACTCCTAATTATTTAACATCATAATTAATGTGTCTCTGTCTAAACATCATTTTATCTATTCTTTTTTTAGCTAATTTGCTTAGCTCCATTTCTTCCACTTTAACAGAAACTATTTGTTTAAATAATTTAAATCAATTAATCAATCTTAAAATAAAATATTTAATTACATTTAGGTGATTATATTTAAATATAAAATTCATCTCCAGAAAGGAGTTTTTAAATAATATCTTTAGCTTAGCATTTATCGAAATTCATTTAATTATAATCATTAACATTAACTCTAGGTGTTTGTCCTTAAATGTAATTAGTTTAATTAACATTTCCATATTAAGGCATTTCTTTTAATGAGCAAATTGGTATTTTTAAATAAGCTAAAAGAAGGCTTGTTACATCTGTAAATGTAAATTGTATTGTCTTAAAGAATGTATTTAAATTCTCTTCTGAAAAGGATTTTGTAGGTGATTGATCATCTTCGTATTCTCCATTCATAAATCTATTAATAATAATTTGGCCAATAGGAATAAAGAATTTACAAAATAATTATTTTACCTTTCATGATAGTACTGTGCTTTTTATATATCTCCTTAAAAATAATAATTTCTACCAAATTCATCATATATTTCTAATTCTATATCGTTTTCTTTTGAGTACCAAGCATATTAAAGAGATTTCTTCAAAAGAATAATAGCTTCTTAATAAAAGTTAATACTGCGAGCACATTTAGCTAATGATAAAAGAGCCTTAGCTTTTTTATGATGATTCTTAGTATAAGTTGCTAAATTACGAAGTTAATCGTATAAAAAAGTTGCTGAATTAGTGTCTTACATTTCATAAGCGAGATCAGCCATAAACTCTGATACTGTAAAAAATAATTTTAGATCATTTGTATCTACAGCTCTACTTATCAATTCTTTTAAATCTTTATTTTTATTGAAAATAATTAAATATAAAAATACTTTAATTATTTTTTACATGGAAAAGTATTCTTAAAATTATCTTCTTCAACGTCTTTTAAGCATTGCTCAATCTTTTTTTGTATTTAATCCCTATCATTTGTAATTTCATCAAGTATGCCCTCGTATTTTACTATTTATCATAACAAATAAGATAAGAAAGAACATTTAAAGAAAATTAAAATTTATTTATACATGTCTTTGGAGAAATCATAGGGTTGATACCCTTAGCCTATCTTTTCTTTAGTATCGATTAATTTGATGTAGAAAAATTAACTGCCGTAGCATTTGGGCTGATGTTGGAAAGATGACCTAATAGCTCACCATTAGCAACAATACTACCTCTTTTACTGTGATTTGATGTCACACTTTTTCTATCATTTCTATTTGCCTACTTCGAAAAAAGATACCTCGAGCTAATATTATTCCCTTCTCCATGAGAAAATTAAGTTTAATTAAATACCGTTATAAAACTTCTATCTAGGTCATACTAATTTCTTATTTCATTTTACTTTTTACTTCGGGTTGTTGAATTAAGCTGAGAAAACAATGATGTTGATTATTTATCATCTTTTTTTGATATTCTATTTCTCCCTGAAGCATTTGTAGTACTTGGTCTATTTAATGGATAATCATGTTTATCAGAAATAAAACTATTGCTAAATACATGTTGCTAAGGTATAGCATCAATTGAATTATTTTAAGAAGCTTAACCAAAACCCAAGCTATCTTTAAATCTAAAATATTATTAACGAGTACCTACATTTGTAGTATATGGCCTAGTACTTGCAGTAGGAGCTCTATCAATAGATAGGGAATCTTATTTCAAGTAAATATTTTTATTCATTTTATTTGATCCCGAAGGTAATGGAGGAGGAAATTAAAATACAGATTTCTTATTTAAATCAGTCTTTTCTAATTCATCTTTCCCAGCAAATGATATCTTGCGATTCCTTTACTAATGAATATCTTTACCGATTGAAGAGATACTATACTCCCCACTTTGATTGTTAATTACCTTTAGATTTGGTCTCTTCGTATGCTAAGAGAAGCTACTAAAACGATAATTAGTTTATCCCGATATATTTTGGTGGGCATAGTTGCTATTTTTTCTACTATTGCCATTATGATTTGGCTAATTGAATGATCGATCAGCATCACTTCCATTTTCAAATTAAATACTATCCTAAAAAAGGAGAACACTTCTATTTGATCTTTCTTTTTAAGTAGATTCATTCATAATATTTGTAGAGTTGCTTTGATCTTAGTAAAAAGATTAGCCATTAGGATCATAATTCATAGATTTTGCATAAAATAACTTTTAATTATTTTGAATTTATTATCCTTTTTAAGAAGGTCTTCTCTTTATCTAGATGTGGTCAGAGACCATTTTATTTAACTATAGAGGTGGTGGTTAGTCAGCTTCATCTTCTTCATAATTTGGATTTTTTTGCTTAGAAGAAAGACTAGCTATGCTATTCAACTCTTTAGAAAAAGAATCTAAATGATTATTATTCATATTAGTAACTGTTGAAGCAAAATTAATTTTTACTTATTTTATCTTACTAACTACTAAATAATACCAATAAATAAATAATACTTTATGTAAACTTTGGATATTATAATTCCATAAGTAATACAACTTTACAAATTTATTTATTTTACTCATTTCTTTTATTCTCAAAACCTTATTGAATGGATACTAATCAAAATACTTTCAACGAATTATACTCCATTCGTATAGCTAGCAACTTTCACTTAATTTATTAAGATTTTTAATATATTTCTTTATAATAAGGTTTTTAAAACTGAATAAATTTAAGTCTGTAAAAAGTGTTGCTATATTGAATAAAACTACTAAGTAAGTAACATTAAAATTTCAGTTAGCACATATTTAGAAGTGTTAGATACAAACTGGAAATTTTTCAAATACTTTAAATCAATCTAAAATTATCAAACAAAGAATACATAAGCACTTAATTTATTGTAAATTGGAAGTATATCTGATAAAAATAATGAATGAATCAATTCTAAAAATAGTAACTAACTAGCTAACAAACTAACTAACGAACTAAGCAATCGATTAATACATAGAAAATAATAACTTACATTTAGATTAATAGAAAGAAAATAAAAACTTATAATTAGATTAATATAAAGAAAATATACACAGAATATAATAAATATGATAGATCAATAAATCCATCTATAATAAATACTTTAAGAAAGATATATTAATATTTTATTAATGAAAGATTATCTAATGTTAAATAAGTTAACTTTCTATTTCTTATAAATAAATACTGAAAACTAAAGTATTTTAAAGCATTTAATTATTGTAAAGAAGAGAATATAATTTTAGAGAGTAATTTATATATTTATTATTAATTTTGTTAGTAAATTACAAACAATTTATTTTTAATTATAGAAGTAGTAACATAATTTTAAATAGGCAGGTAGGCAGGCAGCAAAATTATTCAAATAATTCAAATATCGATTTCGTTTTTAAAATACATTGAAAATTTCTCTAAGAAATTAAATTCTGGATGTTACTTAAAAAGAAATTAAGAATCGATTACAATTTTCCCATCTACTTCTTTTGAAAAATTTGAAAGTCTAGATATCTCTTTCTTTTCATCACTTGCCACGGTGCTTGCAACAGCTGATGAACCCATAGATGGATTCTCATCTTCTTCTTTTTACATTTCTTGTTTAGAGACAGATGACTCATTTGATGCAGTTTTTTATGTCAACTTTTAAGATTGTTATTATTTATCGTTACCCTAGGTTCCTATATCTGTTAATATCTTTTATGATTATGTAGAGAAACATGACTTTTCATCATCATCTTAGCTATTTACTTAATCAAAGGCAACCTTTTTGATAAAAGCTTGAGATTATTGATAGTTTCCTTTTTCTTTTTATTTTTAGAAAGTATTGTCTTCGTTATTAGAAGTATACTCTTCATCTTCATCATTTATATTTTCTATTTTTTTAATTTATCTGATTTCTAAATTCTACTTTAACAGACTAAAGTTATTTTTTTATTTGATCTCATTTATGGGTGTTTTATCTATTTTCAATTTCTTTAAAAGTTTATTGGATAATTAGTCCTCTTATTTATCTTGTTGTTTAGTAGATGATATTCCTGATAAACTTTATAAACCTGTTTTCTATCTTAAAAGATTGCTTTCTATATTTTTCTAAATAGTACTATTTTTCTTAAACTAGTTTAACTATTATAAATCTGTATAATTATCATCTTCATTTAAATCCCCTTCCTCATAAACATTTTTATTTTCAATATCCATTTATGATCTGCTAGTGTTATTATTTTTATTTTCATCTTTTTAATACTAGAAATTACTAAATCCATCACAAGTATTATCCTTTCTGCTTGAATTGGCATCTTCAAGCTAACTTTCAACTATCTAATTCCCTTTCAAATATTCATCTTTCAAGTTATTTTCATCTTCAGATGATTCAAAATAATCTTAATTATAAGGTCTTTTAAGGTCACCTTTCTATTTTTAAAATAATTTTAATGATTTAAAAATTTTATTTTATTATTTGAAATTACTTATTTAGAAACTTATGAGCTATTAGGTTGTGCATTTTAAGAGTTGCATGTAGAAGGAGGCTTAAAGGGCTTTACTAGAGAGGAATTTTTGTTAAATATATTTTTACTAAACATGTCAAATGCTTATTAGCTTAGAGATAAACCTTCTTATGTTTCTTAGCTTTTTTCATTTGATTTACTTCTATTAAAGTTGATTGAGTTACTATTAGCATCTTCCATTAAAAAGAGAGATCTTTCATTTTTTTTAGTTTCACCATGGCTACTCGTCTTTGATAAATTATTTTTAGAAACTCCAACTTTTAAGAAGCTACTTATTGAGCTTTATTTATCTAAATAAAATATATTACTTTAAACTTTATATTAAATATCTAAATAATATTACTATTAAGAAGAGAATCAGAAGCTGAAGGGTGTTATCTTCCTTTAAATTCGAATTTATTTTTATTTTGTAATGATGAAAGTCCCCCATTTCCCATTCTTACGGGCATACTACTGCTACTTTCTAGTCCGAATAGCTTAGATTTTACTTCATTATAAGGTTAAAGTGTTTAGGGATCAATTTAACAAAGAGATACTTTTAAAGCAGTGACCTCATCCATACTAATATAGGGAAATAATGTATTAATAACTTAAGAAAAAAGAAAATAATGTATATTTATTTACTCTCCTAAGAATGACCAATCTATATTTTTGCTTAATATCTTATAAATTAAGGGTGTAATAAGCACATTTTCTTCAAAATCCTTCCAATTTATTTAAGAAGTTTAGTTATGAAAATCTTTATCAACATACTGTAATTTAAGAGCTGTTGTGTCAAACGAGTTCAAATGAACAATTTTATTTTTCAAAGGACAATAAACAAATTAAAATCTAAATGTTAAAAAAGCAAGCTAAAATTTTTCATCATAATCAGAGGGAATTTCATAGTTTTTTTATTAAATTGAAAGCAAACATTTCTTATAGGATTTGTGCTCTCCTATCATTTTAAAAGCAGTATTAATTCCCATCTATTTTAATTTAATTTAAAACAATAAAATTGTTTTTAAAATTATTTTTTTAAGTAGAAAATAATTTTCATACCTTTTTTAAAGAAGGAAGATAATCACACCCAGCAAAGATACAAGCAGTTAAAAACATATTTTAATCCCAAAGACTCATATTAATTTCTTTACAATTTTTTATATTATCTAAGCAGATTTCATCTCCAATTTCTTTTTAATCACCTTTGTATAACTAATTATTAATAAGTATAGAGAAATAAAGTTAAATAAAATTATCTTCTACTTGTTTTTAAAATAGGTTAGATAAGTTGTCATGGATAAACAAGTTAGTGGTTTAAGAAAGAAACATATTTCTACTTTGAAAAGAACTTTTTTGCAGCCAAAGGCAAGAAGATCTGAATCTTCACTCAAAACAACATCTACATAGCCAATTTTACTTAAATAAGCCAACTGAGCATCTGCTTCATAAGGGGCAACTATACATTCAATATTGGATCTTCCTTTAACAGCCTATTTATTTAAATAGTAGAATTAATAACAATATTTTTAAATTTTATTCCTTACATATATAAACTCATAAGCCATTTGTGGTGTAACATCAATAGAACTAGCAAATTTTTTATAAGCTGCTTCCTTTTTCCCTTCTTCAAGTAACTTCTAAGCTTCAAGCTTGCTTTCCTCACGAGACCTATTATAATAAATACATTGTTTGATATTTTGCTTAAGTAGATTATGAGAAATAACTAAATATAATATATTAATTGATTTGTATTTCTATAGTAAAACATCCTTCCTAATAATCTAATAATGAATGAATGAAACAAACTAGAATATTAAGGGAATTTATTTTACTCATTTAAAAGAATTAATTTTTTATTACTTTTCTCTCTTTTCTTCGGTTCCCTTTTTAGAAGGAAGTTCTCTTCCATCAAAGACTAGTACTACTTTTTTGATACCATAAGATAGAATTTGATCCACTTTCTTTACGCAGAAATCTATATGTCTTAATTAATGAAGGCAAATGTATTATTACAGATAATCTAATAAAAATTGCAATTTTTAATGAAAATAATTACTTTGTTGTTTCTATATTATTGGCTAATTCATAAGAACATGTATAGATCGCAGGATGAAGCCTTTTAGGATATTTTTAAAGATAATTTTATTACATATTTGCTGTGAAAAAGCTACTTTAAGGCTAAAAAATAGCAAATCAAAGATAATTTTACCATGTATAAACATCAACAGCAATTGTTTAATCCTTGTATTCCTTGATGTGTTTTTTTGTTACAATCGATTTGAGAAGATTAAGTAATGAAGGAATTCCCATTTTATAAAATAATTTTTTATACTATATTAAAATCTAAGTGTGTCTATTGAAAGGTAGGAATGAAAGTGATTATATTTATAATATTTTTCTTTTTTATTGAATTTATGTATATCTAATAGATTTCTATGAGATAGTAGTAATCTTAAGTAATGAATGCAGTAGAGATCCTTTATTAATTAATCTTATTAACTCTTCTATTTATTTATTTGCTCGTTTGCTTGTTTGCTTTTCTTTAAACAAATTAATTTCTCAAATTTATATATCTACTTTCTGATAGTTATTTAAAGATGATCAAGAATTTTCAAAAAAAAATTGGCGAAATATAAGAAAAATGTCAATAATTAATTAACTAACTCTTTTTATTGAATTAAAATTACTTTTTTAATTTTAGGAAAGTGCGGGGCACACATAAATCTGAATATAAATCACTAAGAAATTGAAAGATTAATTTAATAAATCATAAAAGAGCGCAAAATTGAATCGATTTTAAAAGATTTGAAAAATTAAGTTATGAGAGGAGAAATGCATTTGACAATAAGATTAAAAATCATCTAAGGCAGTAATCTTGAATATATAAATAGATAGAAATCAAAGAAGGTTAATAGTTTATAATGTATTATAAGTATATAGTAATAATATTAATTTTATAAAAGTGATTTCATTATAAATATAATCATTCTTAATCACTTTCCTCCTCATTAATAGTAGTTTGTTCCAATTGTCTAACAGCTTAGGACTTGCATCAAAGAGTCTAAATTTTTCCCTGCACTTTGTTCTTCATCTTAATATTATTCACCTTCATCATATTCTCTTTTTAGCTCAACTGATTCTTCATCACCTTGTACTTAGTCTTCACAGTTTCTATTAAAATAAAATAGGATTCAATTAAATAAATTCTTCTAATAATATTCAACTCAAACATAATTTTTGATCATTTCAAGAAATTTAAATAAAAAATTACTGTTGGCATTCAATATATTGTCTCAGGTCATATACTTCTTGTTCAAGAATTTATTGATTTTATTCAACTTATTAATATTCCATTTTTAATTATCTGTTTTCATTTTCTAGATTATATAATTGTTCTTTCAATTCATTATTTTCATGGAAGAGATTATCTTTTTCTTATTATAGCTGAATGTTTGCTGTGGGCATATGATTTTATTAGGAATGAAGTTACTCAGGAGTAGTTCTATTAATAAAAGAAAAATAAATATTAAAAGTAAATAAAGGAAATATATTTATTACTCTTGTTGATATTGAGGTGACTTATTGCATAATTGAATTTATATTTAAAGATCAATAATATCTTATTATTTTTACTGAATTTACTATTCATATGATTTTTATAGAGACACTAATTCATTTTGCTTTATTTCATGTTTTAATTAGTACTATCTAATTTCACTTTCTTTATCTTTTATCGTGAAGGATAAGCTATCAATCTAGAATTTAAGAGTTTCATTTTCTGTCTTAATAATGTAGCATTTTGAGTGTTGATTTGTCAACTCAGTGATTTATTGAATATACATATTATTTAAGCTAATTAAATCTTAAATTTATCTTTCTTAATCAGCAATTTTTTATTATAGTTATTTTTCGTTTGTTGAACCTTTTAAAAAATTAAGAATAAATCATAAATATCATTGATAATGATTTTAATAGAATAATTACTTTGTAAAATCTCACTGTTCATTTCATATTTTGTAGGTTGTTGAGAGAATTCAGACATTTTTGATTTATAACAGTCTATTTCCTAGTTCAAGAGTGAAATCTCTTTCATTTTGAGCTCTTCTTAGTTTATAAGTTCACTTTTAGCATTCTTTAATTCTTAATTTAATTCTATTTCGAGATATTTGATATTTATTTAGATTATTTTATTTTAAAAAAATAAAAAAATTACATTCAATTTAATAGATTGTCTTATTTTCATTTTCTTGTTACTTTTAATAGTAGACAGTTAATTCATCTTTAACTCTATCTTCAACATATTATTGAAGCTTTTCTTTAGCATCTTCATAGTCATTTATTTTCTCACTCAAACGTTGAATATCTTGCTCGTATTAGAAAATAATTTAATCTTTTTATTCGATTTCATTTTAGAATTATTCGTTTTTAGCCTTTAAACATTGTTAGTTTTATAGCAATTACATTACTCTTTATATTTTAAATAAATAAATCAGTTAATTAATAGTTAATACTCTCTTTAAGTATTGATACAATAATTATCTAAGTTTTGAATGATTGTTAAAATTAAAATTAAATTACCTTTCTGAAATGTATTCTTCGAGCTAGACAGATTACACTTCACCTTCAGAATCATTTAGTTTGCTAAGATGCTCTTATAAGTTAGCTAAAGCTGTTGACTTTTCTTTATCCTATTGCCTTAATAAAGCCAATTCTTCTTCATAGAATCTAGCTTTTTCTTCTAAAAGGAAATATCTATTCTCCATATCATTTTATTGATCAACAATTGAATTCAATTCTTCAACTTATCTTTTTATCTCTGAATTTTCTTCGATTAGTTTTTATGAATTTTTCTCTACTTCTAAAACATTTAATTCTGTTTGCTAAAGTTTCTATTCTACTTCTTATTTTAATTTGGTTTATTCATCTACCTAGAAATTTAGATTTTTTATTATTCCAGACAATCTATCATTTTCTTCTTGTAGCTATTAAAATTTTTGTTTATATGCTTCTCTATCGCTCATCTAATAAGAATTATTTTCATTTTTCATTTCACCAACACTTAACTCATAATTATCTTTAGTATTGTGATATTGTTCACCTGTTTCTTAGCTCTCTTAATTATTTTTAGATTTTTTTGGATTCTCATTTAAATCATCATTACTTTATTGGCTTTAGTTTCCTTCTATTTTTGACTCATAAGAAGATTCTGGAGAGTCACAAGGTTTTTATTAGTGCTATTAGAATTAAACTAAATTCAAATTATTATTAGGCTTCGATTCCAAATTCATATTAATAGTCTAGATATTATTAGTTAAATTTACACTAGCATAATTAGGAAACTCAGAATTGAATACACTTTAATGTATATTCTAATTTGGAATTATTGGATCTTGCTATATGTGATTAAATTAACTGGTCATACAATTATTTGTGCTGGAAGCTATTTAGAAAATACTATCATTAATTTAAAAACTTTCAAATCTATAATTTGGATAAATTTTATCTTGTTAGTTTGATTATTAGATTTATTATGAGATATTATGCTAATCTCTTGTTTCATTAATTAATTAATCTATTTAAATTTAATTACTAAGGGCTTCTGCATTTTACCCAAGAATTTTATTTGTTTAATAATTCTGAAGATTAACATTTCCTTTCTTTAGTAAATTAGAATTATCTTAAGAGTAATTGTTTGTGAATTCCTTTGATCCATAATTTTCTTGATTTTCCATACTTCCTTAAAATTAGATAGAGCTGATAGCTCTTGATTTTGGAGCTTAGCCTTAAATTGAGTTTCTTTATACTTATGGTAAGTTATTGGTTATATTTTATAGCTAAAGAATTCCTTAGGTTGGTTGTGATTATTTCAAATTTAAAAAAGACGAAGGAGATATCTTTGGGCTCTAAATAAAATCGCATTCTTCTCTTTTTAGATTTGCTGAACATTTTCTTTCATCTGGTTCATCAATATTTTAAAAAGAAGGTTAATTATTCATTAATGGAGTAAGAATTTCAGGCTGTAATTAGGAGGTATTAAAATTAGATACTTGGATAGGAGGCATAGATTTTTTTATGTTTTAAGACTATTAAATGACCTTTTAACTATCGTAGTATTAAATATTTCCTATGGATGAAGGCACTGCCTAATTTCTATTAATAAAATCTCTTTCATTAACTAATTAACCAACTTTGATATAATTTTGCACACTAGCAACTCTTTAAAGAGTTTAAGGTTGTGAAGAATAGGTATTCTATTATTACTACTATGACTATTATTGATCTCTTAAATTTGAATTTTACTAGTTGCCAACATATTTTAAAATATTCATCTTAGTTTAAGACTGATTGGTGCCATTATTTGAAAAGCTAGAAATAGAATTGCAGTTAAATTATTAAGGTGGTTAATAATTAGAATTCATAAATTAAGAATAATCCTACTGAAAGCCAGATGTAGGAGTTCGACTAATTCCTGTTTAAATGCTTCCTCTTTAAGTACTTATAACCCTCTAAGGAGAGCTTCTTGCACTCTTTGTATTTGGCTAAACTTATTATTAAAGTTACTATTAATGAGAATTCTTTAGAAGTGATTATATCTTTTAATGAGGGAAAACGTTTGCACTTGGTTTTATTTATGGTTATTGTCCATTGTAGTTCTAGCTATATCTTTGAGGTGTCTATGAATTAAGATTCTCTAATGAATTATTACTCTATGCTCTAGAATGTAGCGATATTCCATTTGAAATGTATTGTATCGGTAATTGTTGTTTATTCTTAAATAGACTTGCTTGTGCTTAAGATGTGGACATTTTCATATTAATCGTATTGTGTATTGTGTGTGTGAGTTGTGTTTATTTTAATTTCACTTCTACTTCAAATGTTATTTGAATACCTTAATATTATTTAATAATTTTAATTATTTCTTATTCTGTTTAAAATTCAATTATTTATTTATCAATGAATCCTACATAACTCCTCCTATCAATCTTAAAAAAGCTTTAACTGCCAAGACATACATTTTTTTTGTATATTTATTCAAAAAGATATTATAAATTTGTTGATTCATTTATGATTCAAATTACTATTTGCAATTATTTCTTTTATTAATTTTATACTGAAAATCCTTCTAACTTTATAAATTACAATTCATTTTTGTTGTGTGTATGTATGAACATTTAAATTAGCTACTTTTTAGGTTATTAATAATCTGTATGGAATATTTATTTTTAGTGCTTTAGTTAAAACAGTACCTTCAAAATCAATTTATAATTGATTCTATTTATTTATAAGCAATAAAATGAATTGATTAAATTCTATCAAGTGATTTTTATTAAGCACTAATGATTCTTTCATTAACTAGATGATTAAAAGAATAAATTAAACTAAAGTTTTGTATACATTTAATAATCTTTAAATTGCTTTATTCTATAATAATCTTACCTATAGATTAGTTTACCTCGTTTTTACAACTAAAATTGTTTATATATGTTTCTAGCACTATTATAAATTAGCAATTAATTAAAACATAATAATTCTAGACTGGTATTTATTAAATTGAAAATGTGTGCTGAATTGAATTAAAATACTTGAGAGAATAAATAATAAATAGTTTATAATTATATTTTGTTTAATTGGGGTTGGGGTTGGGGTTGGGGTTGGGGTTGGGGTTGGGGTTGGGGTTGGGGTTGGGGTTGG
>JH651357.1:0-63522 GCA_000260095.1 Tetrahymena borealis
CCCAACCCCAACCCCAACCCCAACCCCAACCCCAACCCCAACCCCAACCCCAACCCCAACCCCAACCCCTACTGTTTTCTTTTAACTTAAAAATAAATATTCCTTTAAAATGAGATAGATCCATTAGTCATATCATGCAATTTAAAGAAACTACATAGTTTATGAAATTCACGAAGGTTCCTTATGATTGTTTGATAATCATTTTTTAATTAGAAAAATGATAGAATAGGTAAAATAATAAATAAATTAATAATTAAAATTACTTGATTCAATTAATAAATTGATTAGAGAATTGATAATAATAATAAATGTTGTGTAATAAATATGGCATTAATTTAATACAAACATACGAACAACTTATAAATTATTATATTTATTACTTCTCTACTTTCATAAAAATTTTTTTTGATCCATTTTACAGATAGGGCATAGTTTATTTTTTATTAACCAGTGATTGATACATTTTTTATGGAATCTATGCAAACATCCAAGAGTTTTTAATAATTAAAATCTTTCAAATTCATCTAAGCATATTGAACATTAAAGTTGATCTTTACTTAGATTAACATTCTTTTTTGGGTCGAATTTCGTAGTTGGAAAAACTTCTATTTCTTAATTATTTAATCCTCCTGTGTTAGACTGGTCATGATCCTCAAAATTAGGGAGCTATCCTCCTCTATCTAAAATGGAATTAATTTAATCTTCTGTGAATGCCAATTCTCTGTTTTACTTTGATTCTTCATTATAATAATCATCATCATCGTCACCTTCATTATCGTTTAATACTTCTTAATCATCATCAAAATTTTCTTCATCCTCCATATCTACATGAATTTAATTTGTTTAAATTTTTCTATTTATTCTTAATTATTAGCTATATCCTCCTTATTCTTATTCTTCTTCTTCATCGTCATCATCATATAAACCGTTATAACTATTCTTATCATGTTATGAATCATCAGAACTATTCACTTTATTAATAATTATTTTAGAAACAAAAAAATCAATAAAAAATTGCTACTTCTTTAATTCTATTTTTAATATCGATTATTTTAGCTAGACCTTTAATTTGATTACTAGAAATTATTTAAAAATGGAGTTAAAAATTAGATTAAAACATAGAAAAAATCTATATTTTTGTAAAATGAATTAACTTACTTGTTAACAGACACTATTATGCTCTTCCATCAAAAATTGAGGGAATATTTCATTACAATTTCTACAAGTAATTGGTTAATTTATTTATGAACATTATCGCATGTGATCATCTAATTGTTAACGATTACTAAATTTGTCAAAGCAAATACTACATGACTATGCCACTTATTATTGAAACGGATTGTAGTTGTTCAATTTTTCTCTATTTTTTAGTAAACAATATTGATTTAATATTATAAGTTGAAAATATGTCATAAATATCATAAATTTATTTAGTAGTTTATTCATTTTTAATAAATACATTCCAAAATGAGAATACAAAATTTAAATTACTGCTTCTTCATTAAGTTCTCGCATCTTGCTTCATGAAGTTCTCTATTAGAAGAAGGTATCATTTTTCTACAATACTAGCAAGCAACTTCATTTACAAATATTTTGTTCATTTATACTATTCTATAATTACAAAACTCCTTATTCTAATAAAATATTTGTTAATTAATTTATTCATGAGGAAATCAATTAACTAAATATAATCTTTCTGATCCGTTTATATTTTTTGATTGATTTTAATTATTTTTTTTTAAGGCAATATTTGAGTTATTTCTGATATTATCTATTTTATCCACCAATAATAAATAGTAGGCAGCTATTACAATTCAAATTTTCTAATTTAATTAATCTTGCATAAATGATAGATAATCTAAAGTTCATTATTCTTAAATATAGTAAATTATTTATTTTTTGAGAATAATAAATTCTGTTTAATTATCACTTTTAATTTCTTTCTTTATACTCTCCTTTGAAGGTTAATTTTTAAAAATTTGACTAACTTCAATATTTAGTGTAAATTTTATAAATTTTAAAAAGTAAAATAATAAAATTCTATTCTTTATATTTGTTTATTTTAAACTTTGAAAATTAAAATTAATAAAACTAAAGAAATTCACATTTTAATTTAAAAATTTAAAATTCCTCCTTCTAATAGAGCATTTAATACCTATTTTCTGTTCTTATTATTTTGATGAAATTACATACAAATTAAAAAATTATTTTTCTTTTTAAATTATGAGGTTTAACTAATTAAATCTTAAATTTAAAATGAAACAAATTAGTAATAAGAGTTAAAAGAATAAATCCCTTTATTAAATTCTATTGTTTATAATAAGGAATAAAGCAAATATATAAATTACAGTTTTTAATTAATTTATTTATTATTATAATAATTAACCTAAAAATCAATTTATTGATTAATTTCTATTCTTTAAAATTTCTTATCCTTATTACACTTCTTATTTTTATTACTCTTCTTATTTTTATTACTCTTCTTATTTTTATTTTTATTAAGGTCTATTTTCTTTTTTACGGCCGAATATAAGATTAGCAAGATTAGTAAAAGGCTATTCAATTAAAACTACAAAAATAAGGGAAAAAAATAATGTTATTATAAGTTCTGTGAAATAAAGTTGGAGTATGTTTTAGGTATTTAGGTATAGAGAGTCATCATAATCCCATAATGAATAAGTTAGAACCACATAATGGATTAAATATCCTTAAAAAGTTAATTTAGAAATAAATTGGAAGATTTTACTACTCATTACTTGCATCACCAAATCACGAGAACCACACATTCCAGGTATTAATATAAGTATCAGTCCAAATACATAAAAAGTGCGACAAGTTCCGTACCAAAAATTTTAGAAGCTTTAATTCCAATAATCTGGCCCATTTACTTAAAGAGGATGAGGTCCAAATATTAAAAAGAAGATTATAACAAGTCCAACAAAGTATAATCCCCATTTAATACTCCAACTATTTTGTAAGATTGATTTAATTTTAGAAATTATAGAGAATTTTTATTCGTTTGATTTTTCTTAAACGTATTCTTTATAAAAAATTCCAAACAACAGGCCAATAAAATAAGGAGGTGATCTACTCCATGGTTTAATATAATATTCTTCTTTTGGCATAGTTTTCAAAGAAGTTACAATTAGATAGTTATTAGAGAATGATTGGTAAATTCCAATAATTTAAAAGACCAAGAAAGCAACTAGAATTGTAATTTTTCCATATTTTTTGTTGTTTGCATAAATAATAATAAGCAATAATGAGAATATAAACATTTACATATCATTTGATAAGTACCAGCCCCATGCAAAACAACTTTAACCATTACCAAATAAGTTTTCAATAAAAAGCAATCTTTTCCACCATCCTTGGTCACATTACTAAGAGAACTCTATAAATTCATACCAAGTAGGTGAATTACCAAAAAAGAAAGAGTATTTCCAGAAAATAAGCAAGGCAATTGAATAAGAAGGAAGAAGTCTGAATAAACGATTAATAATAGCAGCAAAGAATGTAAAAATCAGTCTGACTTACTTTTTGAAAGAGAATAAAGATAAGAATTTAGGGTCAGCTGAAACGTATGAAACAAAAAATCCACCTAAGAAGAAGAAAACATCAACAGAGTAAAGGCAAGAGAAAATAAATAAGGAAAATGTCTATGCCTAAACTATGGGCATATCCTTATAATTACTCGTATATTGAACTCTAATAAAGAATTCATGTCCAAGAACAACTTATAAAAAGCTTAACACTCTTATGCAATTGAACCCAAGTAATTCTTAATTATTTGCATTTAATGTAATTAATTTTTTAATATTTTCTTTTATATTCCAACAACCAATAATTTGAATAATCATAGACTATTTTATATTTTATTTTTTAATTAATTCTTTAGATGCATTTTCAATATCATATTTTTCTTCTTTATTATCATTCAGAGGTTATTTTAAGCTTTATTTTGAAAATGTTTCCTTTGAATGTTAGGATTGAAGAGATTAATAGGTAGAGGTTTTTTTTTATTAATTTTTATGTTATGAATATGAGATGAAGCAAGAGGCAATCATTAAGACAAAGAAAATTAAAAAGAGGAGCGTAATCAATATAAAATAAACGTTAGAAAAATTATTTGAATCTTCAAGTGGATATTGAGTGAAATTAATTTAATTTTTATTTAATATCATAGGGGTATTCAAATTCTTAGCAAATTCGATTACGATATCTTTATTACTATTTAGCCACTAGGCACTGCATTAAGATGGAAGACAAAGCCCTCTATAAACTTAGTTCTTACCTTATCGAAGAGCTAACTCAACAAAATTTAAAGTTGGATCATTTAGACACTAGCTTATATCTCCTTAATCATTCCATTAAACACCAGAATATTTCATTGCAGATATTACGCTAGGATCTTCAGGAATTTTTTTTTATTGGATAGCTTAAGCTACTTTTATTAAAAATTAATTACAATTTTCCATTATTTTTTAATTTTTTTTCAGAATATTATTGTTTTGTTTTATAAAATTATGATTCAACCTGCAATTTAAAAATGAGACAGAGTTTCGCAGGTTAAAATAAATGAATTACTTTTATTAATGGACTCATTTCTGTTTAAATCCAATATTTATTTGTAATAAAGTAAATTTTGATAAATAGGATCAGATTTGTAATCAATAAAATTTATTACAATTCTGAAATAGTTATAGATTTTTGATCAAAAATCTAATTAAGGAAAAAGAACAATAGGACTTTATATTCAAGTTAATTTATAATATCGGAGCATAAAATAAATTAGCTGAATTCAATCAAAAAAAGAGTAATTTTCTTGTAAGAAATCATAAAATACAAATAAAAACTGGGAATTAATTATTTGCTATTCATATTACTAATATTAAATAAAAAGTAGATTTTCCCTAATTAATTTGTATGACTATTTGTTTGATCAGGGTTCATAATTAAGAGATCTCTAATCAAAAAATTCAGATTAGGATTATTTATAAAAACTCCCTTTAAATATTTTTTGTAATTAATGTAATTTTCCAAGATTATCGCTAATCTATTCTTAAAGAAATTGTATTTTCTGCAATTACTACTATTAACAAATAAAAATGAGGTAGGCAAAATATTAAGTTATCATCATAATTATTTTCAATCTATAGCCCTGCACTAGAACTATGGGACAAGTATCTAATATATAAGTTCCTCTACTTTTATAAGGTAGATACTATAATTTAGTTAAGATTTTTCATTGAATTTATAGTAAAAACAATTGTTAAAAAAATACTTATTTTCCTTTCAATAATCAAAAAAAAAAATAATAATAAGTTATTTATCCTAAAAATAAATATTAGAAATTCTTAATATTAAATAAATGAAAATTTTGGTTTATTATAAATTATTAAAAGAGATAGAAGGAAAAGATATATATAGGATTAAATTGTCAATTTTATTAAGCATCTTCGAATTTGTTATATTTATGTACAATCTCTAAGAAAATTTTTTCTTAAGCTTGAGCCAGCATTTATTCTTAATTAAATACTTCTTCCCATTCTTATTCACTCTTTAAGAAGTTGTTGTCTAGATTAATTTTTCACAAAAATCATTAATTTAAATAATTATTAAATAGAAATAATGAAAATATTTACGAATTAGATCATCTATCATAGGATTAAAGTTCATAGTTGAATTTAGTGATTATTGAAGGATATTTTTTTAAATTTCCTTTATTTTAAAGAATATACTCGCAATTTTGTTTATTCCTTTTGTAATTAATTGAGAATATTTTAAGTAGTTTTGAATGATTTCTTTATTATTCTAGCAATTAAAATTCTTTTTATCTAAATCAGTTTTTTATAATTCAACATAGTTAATTTTAGCTTTGATATCTTTTAAATAAAATTCAATCTTTGCATAAAGCTGATGATGCTGAGAGGTTTAATTCTATATTAAATTTTATTGTATTATTGATAATTCTGGCTTTAATTACATTTTAAGATTTTTATATTATTTTTTGTAATTCTTTTTTTAAGCATTTATATTCTGCAAATATTTATTCATAAACAGTAAGAGATCTTAGTGATTCATCTTCTCTAACTCATTTTCTTAATATTCTTTATCTAAAGGTTAAATTTGTTTTTATTAATCTTAATTCTAAGGTTTTTTCATAAACATTCCTTAATTAAATTGGGAAAATTCGATTAATTATTTTGGTTAAATTGATGTTTCATTACCTTATCCTTAAGGAATTAACTATTGTTACAATTGCTTTTAATTGTAATATGCTTCAAAATTGATTTATTATTTTATTTAATTTGGGTTATTGATTTATTAATTATCTACTTTTTATAAGCTAGAAGAAGAGAAGTCACTACTCAATTCATACTGAGAAGTATTTGAGGATTTAATAGACCCTATTTTTTTAGCTTCAATTAAGTTATTTTATACTTCTTTAGCAGTTTAATTTAGAGGCTTTTAAAATTAAATAGGCTCAGGTATTTCTTAATTCTCATTTGATGAATTATATTTCGTATTCAATCCAAAATTAGTTTATTTAGATTAGATACTAGTTGACAAATTTTAAGATGAAATATTACTGAGTTATTTTTTTCCTATTTTATTAGGATCCTATAACAAATTCTTTGTGTCAATTAGTTAATTTTCTGTAAGTGCTGTTTAAAATGATTGAGTAATACAAGGATCCATCTAATCATACGATTCAAGTGTTATTTCTTCTGACTGATAAGGAATATTTATTCTTTTATATTCTTAATTAGATTAGATACTATTATTTTATTATTACTGATGTTAACTTATTTAAAAGTATTATTAATTTGGCTATGCCTATTATTATTATTATTAAATCACTGAGCTAGCATTACTAGAGTTGCTAGATTTCTTTTAAACTCTTTTCATTAATCTCTTTTAAAAAGATTCAGTTTCTTCAATCTCTTAAATTTTTTATTCCTATTTTTGGAGGAGCAATTCTGAGAGATATCTATTTCTTTAATGAGATTGTAGATTTTGCTATAATTTCTCATTTTCTTGTTGAGTTATAGCTGGCTGCATAGCAGATTATTGACAATTTAATTAGTGAAATTTCTCTTAGCTTTGAATTGAAGAAGCAGGTGTGAAGTGAAGTATTTCTTTAGAGATTATTTTAGTATTATCGTTTTATAAATTATCTATCATTTCAGATTATTCATTATTATTAGTAATGTTCTGCTAGATAATTTAAAAGAGCTATTCCTTTGAAGAGGAAACCGATTATCCTAGATTTATGTATATTTTTTCTACATATTTCTCAATATCTATACCTGTTTCTAATCTAATTCTTTAAAGCTTATCTTTAAGTTCTCTTGTTTTCTAGATACTATCTTCTAAGAGAATATTTTCACAAGTTATTTTCTATTCAATCTAGCTGATATCTGTATGTTCGCTATTAGAATCTGAGTAATCATCTTTATTTTCTTAATCTGCTCTCATTATTGTCTAAGGGGAAATCATCTGTAAATCCATTCCTTAAGAAATAGTATTTCCACAATCTAATAAACTTGATACATTTTATTAATTAATAATGTTAATTTCAATATTCTTAGTATCATTTCGATTCTTCTTTTTAGCCAAGATATCAAAAGTATCTCTCACATTCTAAGAATCAAAAATATCTAATTTTCTCTTTTAATCTTAGGAACTCATTTTTGAGCAAGAATCTTAAAATTCTTATAATTTAAACTCTTTTTGAGCGACTGAGCACTTCGAGTTTTAATTTTCCTCAAGAATTATCTCTTTCTCTAAAGGGTATGTAAGTTTTTCAGGATAGACTTATAAATTATCTTAATACTATTATTAATTTTATTCAATACTTTCCTCGGTCTATTCATTTCTATATCTTTAGGCAGAAATTTCATTACTTGGTCTATGTTTTATTTCTTTGATGTCTTCTACTCTTGAAGATAATTAAACAGGTTAATTGAAGCTCTTATTTTTAGTAAAGAAAATTTATTTTGTTTAATCCTCTTTATTATTCAGCTTTTAAGATATCTCCTCTGCAAATTATTCATGAAATTAACCTTAGCTCTATTCATCACCTTCGTCGAATTGCTAGATTTCACTAAATTCTGTTTGAACCCTAAAAGGTATCATCTCACTTTTATCACCAGGATTAATAAATTCAAGGACAGGTACTTAGATTTTCTTTTATTAAATAGACTTATTATTCACATTAGACTATTACGTATTGTCGATTGAGGTTGTATTTTCATTCATCCTATCACTTTACATAGGAGAAAATTTAGTAAAATAAAAGTCATTTTACATAGGAGAACTAATATTTTTATTATCGGTTTAAATATTATTTTTTTAGTTCAAAAAATTATTTTATTTTTAGGTGTTATTATTTTATTCAACATCTGCTGAATTCTATAAGGAAATATTATTTTAACCTGAAGATTCATTTTTATCACTATTGTTGTACTTGCTATTATTTTTTTAATATTAATTACTTACAATGACTGTATCTTTAAGTAAGCCTGGTTGGCTTTAACAAATTACAGTTAAAGGTTAAGAATATTCATATGTATTTTAAGAATTTTGCTAAGTATCATTATTTATTTTTATCTCTATCTCGTACTCTCTACTGTTATTTCTTTTTGATATTTAAGGTTATTCGTTGACAATTTAACTTTAGTCCTCATTATTATTTTTAGAACTAATCTACTGATTTACTTTTTTACTTTTTTACAATTAATTATTCAATGATTATTAACAATAGCTATCTTATTTAATACTTTTGATAACATTTTTCATATTTGATTATTACTCTCCCTCAGAATAAATGTCTTTAGAAAAATGAAAGCAAGAAACATCAGCATCTATTGATTATCCACCTAATTTATAAAATGTTTCATAAGATTCTTATACAGAACTTTGAAGGTTTTTCTAGCTCTTTTTTAATGAATTGTGAATTCTATTCTATAATGATTTGATTTATTAATTTTCTTAATTATTAAGATTTAAATTCTATAAAACTTATTTTTATCCAAGCTCATCATTATGTTGTTTCGATGATCTTCTTTCTTATAAATTTTATTAGATTTCATCTATTTTATTTGAAATAAGTTCTAAGTGGCTTGAAGGAGATTTACTCTCTTTCATTTTTTAAGAGGAATAATTAATCTCAATATGCTTTTAAGGTAACTTTTCTATATTTAATTCTCCATAATTTTAATTCTTAGGTGGTTTCTTTGATTCAATAATAATCTTTATCTCTTCAATTTGCCCATCTTATTTATCATTATTTAGTTCCTTAATTTCCCTTTATCGCACTGCTATCTATTCTTAAATCATCTTCTCTACCCTTTGATTAACATCTAATTAAGATTTATTTAAAAGTTCATTTGACATACTTGTTAAGTTACTCAACTTTTATTTAATTGCCTTATATTTGATAGAAATAGGATCATCTCCATTTACATTTTTTGGAGCAACATTTGTTGAGTTTTAGATTTTATCCTATTGTTATTATTTTAATACCATAGGTGAAGTATTTTTCTGGCCTGGCTATGAAATTAAAAACATTTAACTAGATTTATTGTTTACAGGGATCATTTAACTCTAGCTAATATTTTCGTTTGTATTTAAACTTTTCCCTCTTAGTATATTTTATTATGTAATATTATTTTATTAATTAGGAATTAATCGGATTTATTATAGCTAATTTTAGTTATTATATTTTACAGTTTTATCTGAGACCAATGAGTGTGTTGCAATGAATTATTAATTAGGCATTAGTTAAATTTAATTATTTTAATAGATGCTTTAAGAGTTATTAAATTATTAATTTCTTTAAATATTTAGTTAATGCAATTATTATTATTATTAGAGTGGAATGAATTATTTTTAAGATTATAGATTTAATTTAATTTAATTTTAAGGTTATTAAAGTAATTAGTTGTTTAATATTTATTATTTCTAATTTTCTAATTAAGGGTAATGTACTTAATAGCCTTATTATAGTATTAACCCATTAGGATATTTTTATTGATGTTGATTTTAGTCTACCAAACATAATCTACTGTCCATTTATTAAATAGATTTTTATGCACTTTAATTTTATGCTTAGAATAAATGAGATCTATCTGATAGAGCACCTTGTTATAAATTTTAATTATTTGAGTTTTTATAATAGAATCTATCGCTTTATTGAGAAAATCCACCTTCTTTATTTTAACAAAGAGACAAATTGAGTTTGGAAACTTTACTTATACTACTGCTGTTGGTGTTGTTAAATCCATTATTTTTATAAGAAGTTTATGTATATTATCTATCAGTATACTATCTTTCATTATCATAATTTAAAAATGGCTCTGTTGCCAAACTCCTCGAACGCATTGTACTCATGAGGGGATTCAATGTAGTTCCAATTTAGATCTATCCACTACTCTTATTAAAATCCTGTAATGGCGATTATGAGTGCAGAGGAAATGGTGGAAGATTCTTACTGTTACTATATTATTTTGAATTTAATAAAGATCTAGTCTGTTAAAATAAAATTTTGGGGGGTGTCTGATTTAGTAATTTGGTTTATGAATGGTTAATAAGATTGTTTCTATTATTTAATTACAGTTATTATTGAATAAGTTATTATTGTTGTGGATAACAATTAATTTTATTTTATATTGGTGGAGATTAACTTTGCGGAGTATTATTCATAGAGCTTCTAATCTACTAAGAAGAGTTTAATAGTATTTTTTAAGGGTAACTGTGCTTCACGGGATTGTTATTGAAATTCTTCATATTATTTGATTCACTAGTTGACCTGTTCTTTATTGAGCTAGAAGAATTTGTAAGATCATAAATATTTTATTTCCTAGGAGTAAGCATCTCCATATTGTTATTTAGGTTAATTAAATTGCTGTTATTTATTTACTACTATTAATTAGGCATCTGATAATTTTAAGAATGAATTATTTGATTTTAAGGTACATGATACTATTATTGCTGCTATAGTAATTATTGATAGGGAGGCTGTGGTGGTAATAATTTTACTTAGCTATTATTACTATTATTTCTCATAGGTATCACAGCCACCTAATAATTTTATTAACTATTTAACTACTAATTTTAAGGTAAACCTTTCAACCCATTCAATTATAAGCTATCTATGCTGTTTGATTTTTTATGGCGAAATTGTCTTTCCTATCTATTATTAATATTACTCGAGTCTTAACCTTAATAATTAAAACCTAATTCCATGGCTTATAGCTGTTAAAATTAAGTGATCTAATTCCTAATATTATTTTATTATTGAATATGATAAAATATTTATTAAATAAAAATTGATTTGTACTTTTACTGGTTTTATACAATATATGGATTCCCATTCTCTATCTATCCATATTAGCTTTTCATATCTAATCTTCCTATTAAAGATTGCTAGGAAAATTAAGAATTAGATCTTGTCCTACTTTGAATCATCTTTTAATTTTATTAATAAATATTTCGATTTTTGATTGAAACAGATAGTAAATAAATGGCTAAACTTTGATTTGTAATACCTAATTTTATAAATAGCTAATAGTTGTAAAATAATTTTTCAATCTACCTTTGCTTAATTTATTTTATAATAGATAAAGAGACTGATTTTTACTATGAAATCCTTTTTCTATTTATTAAGTTGCGAGTAAGTTCTCTTATCTATATAATATTTTTATAACAAATCTGGATTTATTTTTTGATTCTTTTAATTTGTGATTTTAACGAATATTTATGATTTAATGTTAGATTTATTGAATATTATTCAATTTTTTCATGTTTTTGTTTCTTTGCTTGTTTATTAGTTTATTAGTTTGTTTGTTTGTCTGTTCGTTCGTTTATTTCATTTATATGTTTGTAATCCTCAACTAATTTTCAAAAAATTTAAGTTATAGTAAAATAAATCAAATTTATTTCAATAACCATTAGCCATTAGTCCAAGATATACCCTTAAAATGCATTTCATCAAACTATCTATCTAGGTAATTCTTACTTTTATTCTTTAACTATCTAAATAAAATTATTAAGAAAAAATAAAATATTATTTTTAGAAATTAGCAATTTTATATTTGATTTAAGAAAATTAGAAAATTTTGTTGCTTGAAAATAAAAATGATACTTTAGACACTATGATGGTAATGAATGGTAAAGAAAGAACATTCTCATTTCTAATCAATTATAAATAAGGTAATATGATTGCTTATTTTTTGAATTAGTAGTATAAGAATTAATTTTTGTTTGTTTTTTAAGAGACTTTAAATCAAGTATGTTTTTAATATTATCATTTAAGAAGAACAGAGAAGACACATTTAATTAATAATGATTATAATACATAGAAAGATATTGTTTGATATTGTCAAATTAAAGTGCTGAAAAAATAATAAAGCAAATAATAGAAAAAGGAGAACTAAAATGGTATATTTAGATCTGTGTTTAAGAGTAGAAAGTGAAAACTTAGAGAGCTTATCTATTACTCCTAATTGTGAGTGGTATTTTATGATTAAGTGTACTTAATGTCACCAAGATCATAAGAAAGACATTTATTTTACTGAGACTGATGAAGTAGAAATGAAGGGTGGTAAAGGAATAGCAAATTTTGGTATGACTTGTCCTGAATGTAAGAGAGAAGGATACATTAGCATCCATAAAGATTCTACAAAAAAGATGGACTTAAGTAGTGATAAATCATAAGGAGTTATTGCAACTTTTGACTGTAGAAATCTTGAGATTACTTAATGGTTACCTATGGTCACTGTAAATGTTAATGGTAAGGAAACTGGAACATCTTTTTAGGAAATAGATTTATCAGATTTACCATGGTGCGATTATGACGAAAAATCTTAAACAACTGTGTAAATTGATGTTTTCCAACAAGAAATTAAAAGAAACACCAAGCTAAAATGAAAGGAAGAAATAAATTATTTAAACAGCTGTAATATAATATATAAAAGGTATCGAAATTGTATGCATATAATTTATTAAATTTGTTGATTATTCCAAAAATATTCTTTAAAATCATTTCATTATATTTACATAAACACAGATATGATCATTTTATTATCTCTTTATCTGCAAAATTGTTCAATTTTCATTCAAAAGTTTCCTTTTTTCCTAAAAATAAAAGTAAAACAGACTACTAAAACAAATGTATGTGGAAAAACAAAAGAATTTATTTAGTGCATATAAAAGTGGATAAATCAAGATTATAAATAATTATGATTAATTAATTATAATGCCTAAAAATAGCATCTTTAATTATTTTTAATTAGATAATGTTTAGAATTTAAATATATAAATCAATAAGTTTGTTAGTTAGTTAGTAAGTAAGTTAGTAAGTTAGCTAGCTAGTTAGTTAGCAAGCTAGCTACCTATTAAGAAGGAAATAAATTTGAAATCAATTATTTTGAGAATTGAATAAAAGAAATCAAGCCAAAGTTATGAATATGTATAGTAAAAGCATATAAAATGATTCATTAAAGAAGGATTATTTATTTATTTTTTAAAGATATTATAATATTTGTGTTGTAATTGTATTGAATATTAGTTATATTTAATTTTATTTTGATAAAGACCAGCCAACTCTTAAACTAGTTAAATTGCTAGTTATTCATTTATGCTCAACCTTTGAAAGCATACTTAATAGTGGGCATAACTGCATCTTCGCCGTTTTGGGTTTCAGCACAGATTTCTAATTCTAAGAACTTTTTATAATCAGGGATAGATACTCCACCGAGTTTTTCAACACCCTAAGCAATATCCCAGTTTTCTCTATTATTTTATAAAATTGAATTAATAAATTATTATTTTACTAATAATAAGTTTTAACAAGTAAATTAATTTAAATATTATTTGAAAATTTTACCTTTCAACAGCTTCAGCCATATAAGAATTATAAAGACAGATTTTACCAACTGATAAGATAGAAATGCTAACTTAATACTTATCATTGAAGTAGTCCTTAAAACCTTTAATTGTGAGAGGACCTTAAACGAAAAGCTTGTCCCAAGTTGTAAAACCAGCAGGAATAGCCTTTACAGGACCCATCAAAACGGGATCATAATCTTTATCCTTAGCCTTGATTGGTGGTTCGGGTTCGGAGAAGATCCATAAAGGAAGAGCAAGATTCATGAAAGAGTTTTTCATCTTGTTGAGGGGTTTATTGAGGATATGCTTGAAAATTTCAATACCGACAGCTCCTACAACCATAGCAGTGGTAGTAGCAAGAGCGGGGATAATTTTACCAGCAATCATCTTAACCTTAAACTTGGTAACCTCTTTAATCTTATAGTTACGGGCACGCAAGTTAGCAACAGCGGAAATGAAATCAATGTGCCAATTGGTAGGATCATCCTTTTCAAATTCAATGGGGTTAAGTTTAACATTTTAGACATTATTATGGCTTTAGGAAATGTTGAAATGTAATAATTCCTTAGTAAGGTTTTCAATGACTTATTCATCATCTTCGACTTTTTCTTCGGTTTTATCCTTATCA
Source organism: Tetrahymena borealis (assembly GCA_000260095.1). NCBI lineage: Eukaryota > Ciliophora > Oligohymenophorea > Hymenostomatida > Tetrahymenidae > Tetrahymena > Tetrahymena borealis. Next base: position 14,525 of record JH651357.1, read on the forward strand.
TCAACCTTGATGCTAGCCTTTTTGGGAACGAATTCCTCAACAACTACAGAATTGGCAGCCTTCTTAATGTATTCTCTGTCATGGCAATAGGGGAGACCAAAGATGAAAGCAAAAACATTGGCAGCAGATTGGACAAAGTCAACATGAATATCATCATTGATATCAAATTTAATGGGGATGGGAGGTCTCTTAGGTCCAGACCAGAAAGGTTGGCCAGATTCAGTTTTATGATCAATAGGGAAAGAGTGGAGAAGTTGAGAAATCTAGTTATGGAAGACATCTTAGAACATATGTCTAGCAAGTTCTACACACTTGTCATAGTGGAAACCAGAGTAAGCAGTAGCAAGCTTCTTAACAATTTCCAAACGACCTCTCAACATAGCAGGCTTGTTACGGAGTTCTTTATTGATTTGAGCAATGTAAGCTTGAGGATTTTCAACATACTTGGAGGTTTCATTAGGTCCTTCAACTAAGTTACCTTCAAAGTAATCACGAGCCCATTGGATAGTATGTTCAATTTGATATGGGAAGTTCTTTAATGTGCAGAGGGGAATAGATTCCTCTGGAGGATCAACTGAATCACCATAAGATTGGGTGAGTTTAGGGAGAATAATTTGAGAATTACACTTAGTACCTAAAGTACCAGATTCGAACAAGGGCTTGCCATACCAAACACAACGTCCGTCAACAAAGAGACGAGCCTTGACATTATCAACAGCATTAACTACGAAATCAAGTCCCTCCCAGAATTCATCATTGAAAATACGTTCGTTTTCAGGATCAACTCTTTCCTTTTTAGCTTCGAGATGAATCTTAGGATTCATGATCTTACCTGCACGACAAGCACATTCGGACTTTGAGTGACCGATATTATCCTTACGGAAGAGGAATTGTCTGTTAAGATTGGACATTTCAATTTAATCATCATCAGTAACAATAGTACCACCATTCTTTTCGCTACCAAGACCCATCAAAGCGAACATCTTAATGTATTCGCAACCGAGAGCACCAGCACCTACTAAGAAAGTACGCTATTCTTGTAACTTTTATTAAAATTCTCTACCGAAAATGGCTATTTGGTCATCGTATTGACAATTCAAAACACCTTTATTGAGATCACCTTCAGGGAGAGCTTCGAAGCATTCATAATGTAACCATTATCTAAGAGGGGTGAATTTACCAGTGAACTTGACAATTTCTTGAGCAACAATACCTCCCCAGAAAGATGAGAGAGGAGTAATTTAAGCACGAGCGTAAAGAGAAATATTCTTAACAATTTCTTCTTCAATTTCTTCAACCTTGAGAACTCCTTCTTCATCAATATTTTTTCTTTATGCATTAATATCCTTAACAATAGTGAGTAGCTTTTGAGCATCTTCCTATGAATGAAGAACAGGGAGGTGACCATGTTCTTTAACAAAGCTAAGTAGACCAGTGAATGCTAAGTGGAGTTATTCGGGTCTGCCAAACTTTTCCCAATCGCAAATATCTAACTCATTCTTTCCAGGAGCATAGGGCTTGCTAAGACTTTCGGAAAGACTTTTGAAAGCAAAGGTTACAGGAACCTTAACCTATTCTACAATACCTTCACGCAAGTAGGGTGAGAACTTAGTGGTGTCAACACCAACTAAATTGAAAGTGAAAGGACTCTTCTCATCAATCTTGAAAACCTTATCATTTAATTCAGTCATACCTTAAATCTCTCTGAAAGTAACATGATCACCTGACTAGAAGCCGTGTCTCTTATCTTCGTGGACAGTAACCAAACCTTCGGCATCTTGGGTAACACCAACAACAATTGAGTTACGGGGTTCTTCGCCATTGGTATCGAAAACCAAATGATTATCACCAAAATCAACGAAACACAATCCGTAAAGACCCAAAATACCAGAATAGATAAATCCCTTCTTATTGGCTCTACAGTAGTTGTTGATTTCAATGAGTTCATCTTGATTGTAATTGTCAGTAATAACAACAACGTCGAAATCTGCTAATAATTCCTTGGTAATCTTGCCAGAGTGAACTGAAACCTTGCAGTAGGGGTTTAATTCCTTCAATTATGTTACTGATGCTTCAGCACGAGTGACCTTTCCGATATGTTCGGGCTTTAAGTAGAAGTTGCATCCCATGTTTGCAACTTCAGCAAGGCCATCATCGTGTAAGCAAACAGCAGAAGGACCACTTAAAATTAAGTTCTTTGCTGTTTCAATACCAACCTATCATCGTTTTTAAAAATCAAATGAGTTTAAATAACTATAAAATTGGATTTTCCTAAACTAATCTGTAACTTTTGATCAAATAAGTAACACTATAACAACCTCTAAGGTAGGAAGTATTTCCATTGAATACCTTTATAAACTTTAGTTTACTTCAATTTGATCTTAAGCGACAAAATAATTCATAGAAAGTAACGTATAAGAAAACGATTAATGAATTATATGAGGAAACAAAAAAATTAAATTCATTACACCGCGAAGGCCAGAGAGGAAAATTTTTAGCTTAACTAATTTTCCAACAGCTTCAACACCGTATGCACCCATCATTCTTGAGTACAAATTTTCATCAATTTTTCCAGTCTCAGCCATCTTTATTATTTTATTATCCTTTTTATATTATTCCTTTTTTTACTTTCTCTTTTAGAAATTTAATAATTTCTTTTTATTTATTTTTATTTTCAAATATATCAAAAGATACCAATCTTCTTTTTAATCATCATGTTTTCCTTCTATTCTTCTTTCCTCCATCGTATCACTATATATTATTTCCAACTATTTTCTTTACTTTTTACTATGGCGGCTCTTGCTATCCCATCTCTCATCTAAATCTTCATAGAAATATACAAGTAAAAATTTGATATAGCCAAAGTTTATCTCATTAATAATTAAAAAATGTAAAAAAAACCTAAAACATTAACCCTCTTTTCTGTTGTTCTCTTATCTCGAAACAATAAAATATCAAATGATAACTGAAGAGCATTGTAAAAACCCTCTTCCTTCAAAAATTCTAATATTCTCATCTAGATCAATAAACTTCTATTTTTGCTAAGTGATCCAAATTCTTCAGATCGATTATCTGTTTTTCGTATATCTTGTTTTTCTTTTTTCTGATTAACTCTAATTGATTCTCTTTCTTTCTGCTCTCATCAAATTTTTTATTTTTCTAACTTGTTTGTCTATTTTGCAAAAAAATTATTTATTCGACAAAATTTGCATAATAAACCAAACCATTTCTGATAACTTTTCTTTTTGCAAATAAGCCAATTTATTAAAAAGATATATATATTCAATAGTAATCAATCCTCCGATAAAAAAGTTATTAAGTTTCTAATATGCCTTTCATCATTCTTTATTTCGATGTGATTCAGCATTTTATCTTGATTTATAATTATTCAGCTTTATAAGTGCATTTTCCCATGGTTATAAGATTAAAATAGTCTTAAAATGTCTCCTTCCTCATAAGAACCATGCAAATATATTCTTAGTTTTTTGATAAGTTACTATTAATAAAAAGTGTCTAATTATTTTTTTGGCAAATGGTAAGTTAAGTATGATATATCTTTTTATTATTAAAAATATTTCCAATACCATATAAAATAAAGCAAAACTAAAGAAATATAAAAAAGAAAAAACTTAGCTATTATTTAAATAAAATTATTATTAATTACTAAAAAATTTAATTGCTAGAAGTTTTTAAGTAAAATGAATCTATCAATTTTTGATAAAATATCTTTCAATTAATTTATATATATTTTGTAAAAGTATTAAAAAATTAAATAACAAATATACATTATTTTCTTCTTAAATTTGAAAGGAAGAAATAACTTTAAACTACAAAAGAGCTTTAATAATGAATATCTAAAAAAAGAATATTAATTATTAAAGATCAAAAAAGTAATTTCTATAACAGCAGTGATATAAATCAAAAGAACTTTGATTGGAAAAAAATCGACTTTTTAGAAGTGACATTGATGGCTACATTTGTTAATATAGTGAAAGAAGTTCTTCTTTTGGATCGATATGTTTAAGTAAACAAGGGATTGGAGTTTTTGCTTTAGAATATCAAAAGAAAGTTAGATTGTGTTTAATTATTAAATAAAAACTAAGAAGTTAAGCAAACCATACATATTAAAGAAATTTATTGATTATTAATATTTAATTAGATTCCTAGCTACTTCAAAATTGATAATATTATCTTTATCTATTAATAGAATGCTAAGGAAATTTATAGAGTAAGAAAGGTATTTAAATGAAATTATAATAATTAAATAAGGTATAGATAAGGCTTTAGGTAATAAATGAAATTCACTAATAGAATCTAATAATTACTGATTTAAATGCTTAGTAAATATTGATAATAATTAAGATTCTTATTAATGATTTTTATGTTTCTATATTACCTAATTTGGGTTATCAAAGGTTATTCTATCAATCCCCAAAATTTCATTTAACAAATTTATATCAAATTAAAAAAATTATAAGAAGCTTAGGTAAATGTAAACTGCTTTTTCTTATTAAATATTTCTTTATTGACTTTTTATAATAAAATATGATGGAATTTTAAAAAATCATCCTAAAGAAATCATAAAATTTTATAATAATCTATATCTAATAGCTTTAAATTATTAAAAAATATTAGTAAGTTAGTAGATACAGCAACGAAGAAAGCGAGGTAGCTTGCGATCGAGCGGTGAGTTGCGTGCTTGGGTGGTTTTAAAAAATTCGGCTTAACTTGGCTCAAGCTCATGGTTTTTGAGCCTTCAAGACTGAGTTAGGTATATAAATGTATGAATTTACTTATAATTAATTCTATTTTTTGAAATTTGTAATTAATCAATTTACATCAATTTTGAGAATAGTAAGTTGAAAACTTGATTAATCATAAATATGTTTGCTTTATTTATTATTACCTATCATATTAATAAAATTGAGAAAGAAGAAAAAATAGAGGGAGATTCAAATTTGGGAAATATTTGAAATGTAATAAATTGATTAAATATAATAGCTGGATTTTAAAATGAGTTGATTATTAGATAGTTAAACAGTTTTAAATTAATTATAATAAAATTAAGTAAAAATAACAGTATTTTAGTAAGGTATAAGTAAAAAGTAAACATTTTTTACTACTAATTAGATATGTATAACTTTATTTAAGTAGTTTATGTTAGCATTTAAAAGTTCTACTTTAAAGAGTAGAATAAAAGGAAAATAATCGTTGAAATCAAACAATCAAAAAGATAAGAAAATACAAAAAATAAATAAAAAGTAGAGAGTAACTAACACGAATTTTTGCGTGGCATTTCATTTAATAGTAAATAAGACAGATAGAAAGTAAAATTTTGTAGGGATGAAAGACGAGAGTAGTAACCTCCAAGGGAGAAATAAGAATCCTTCTGTTCATGAGGACAATTCGTAGTTGAAGTAAATATTTAAAAGATGAGAATTACTTATTTTCCCTTACCATTCCTTCAATCAATCCATCAATCTTTTTAGCTAACTTTATTGAAAAATATGGATGTGAGTGAATAATAGAAATAAAACAATAATAATAATTACAAAATACAAATAGTTCACCAACCCCTATTTAGAAATTTAAGAAACTTGGATAATTTAAGGATAGAGAGATTTAAGTTAAAAATGTTTCTCCTGAAATGATGAAGATAATTCGCAGATATTTACATGTTGCCTCTTCTTAATGGGAAACATAACTCGCTCCAAATAATTCATTAATTTTGAAGAAGAGAGTCAATGAAGAAAATAGTAATCAAAATTCCAACTCTAACTCAAACTAGACAAACTAACGAGGCTATAATTTCCCAAATATAAAATCTTATTCTAGTTCTTAAAGATTTCAAGCAAGTAAAATAGATAATATTTATTCCAATTTGAAAATTATTTCATTTTATTATTACAATTAATGTCAAAATGAATATAAGATATGTCTATTGATTATATTCCTTTTAAATAGAAGATAAGATAGACTAAACAATAAAAAACTATGAATTACTCAGAGATCCTAAATTTTGGGTTCAAAGGAGTTTATCTCAATAAATTAATCACTTAAAAGGTAGTCCTTCTTTATATTCATATTAAAGTTCTAAAAATCTTATTAAATTTAAACTATATTATTGAAGATGATTATATCAATAAATTGATATAGAATTATAAAATGCAATTATTAAATAATAGGGTTGAATACTGAGTTAGTAGATTATAAATTCAAAGGTATTTTATTTAATTTTGGTTTAATCAAATAGAGTTAAATTAATTTTAAATAAACTTCAGATGAAGATTTAAGAGTGTCCTAAGAAGAATATAAAAATGTTGGAATAGAATTAAGAAAGGTAAGAATCAACCACTTTTATAAGAAGATAGGAACATAATAATTTTATTATTTAATTAAAGATTGTGCCAAGTAGATTGAAAAATAATACACCTCCTTCCAAACTAATTCGAAGCCAATTGCTAGATATGAAAGTATTAAACGACTAATGGACAATTTCTAAGCCATTAATAGAAATGTCAAATGAAGAACATGAAATTAAAACTTAAAGAAATTAAATATAAGATACTTTCAAAAAGTTTGGGAATATACACTAGAATTCTTATAAAAATCTAAAGACAGAAAATTTATTGAGCCCTTAAAGAAAATAGATGTCAAAAAACTTAAGTTTAACAAAAAAATAAAGTAATCCTTTATTTCACAATATTAATTTCCAAATAAATATTTGATGAAATTTCTAGAAATCGTTGAAAATACTAAAGTTCTAACGATATTTTTTTGTTTAAATCATTCATTTAATAATATTATCTTCTTTAAATTCATAATACATAATTTATCAATAAAAAGTTTAGGATAAACTAGTAGAGATTTAATAATAACAATAATCGTTTAAGAAATCAAATTAAAAATATGTTTTTTATTCAGAAAAAACTGAAAGAAATGAATATGAAGAAGAAAGTCATAATTTCATAATGCCTTCAAATAATAATACTAATCAATACCAATAGAATAATGTTATTTTTCCATCTTCTCGAATACAGAAAGTATCTTATAACTAAGATACAGAAAAAGCGAACTCTCGGAGAATCTATACATAAATTGGATAGCCTCAGACTTCTTAATAAATGTATTTTAATAGCAATAGTAGCCCTTTAGATAGAAGATATAAAATGAATTCAATTAATACTTATCAATAAATTTAATAGTAGTTTAACAATCCTGATAAAACCAGCAGATTCATTTTAGAAACAATCTAACTAGCACCAATTACTAAAAGTTTATCAAAGAATCTACCATTATTTTAATAAAAGCCTATAATGAAGATATCTACTGAAAATAATATTAATAATTAGTAATTGTAAGAATAGATATTAGGATATAAATTGCATTAGCCTTTTGAAGATTAGGAAGAATAAATAAGTGATCTTGATTTGAATGAAAATGATCTTCTCAAGTAATATTAGATAAATGAATTAACTGAATTAAAAAAAGAAACAGTCTAAAGAAATTTATGCAAAATGGGAGACAATGTATAGAAAGATTATAAAATAAGATAATTTAAAATGAAGAGAGAAGATCCTTATATAAAGGCTCTAGGTAAAGGCTACTCTATTTACTTTGATTCATAAAGTATCAATAAATTACAAAAAGAGTAGCAATTCAGTTTGAGAATCAGCGCTTTCAGAGATTTTTTACAAGCAATAAATTTTTCTAATAAGATGTATATGCCTATAACAGAAGAAAAATAGAATCATCCAATTTATAAAGCTTATGTTGGGAAAGGGAATAATTAAATGCTCATTAGAATGGTCATCAAATAGAGATGGTGGTGGATTATCACAGATCAGAAGGATGATACAAATTTAAATTTAGTTTGGACTCAGCTTAAAAAAACAGATGTATTACAGACAATAAAAAGTTTAAAATAGGAAATGATTACATAAAAAATGTAAAGGTAATAATCATCTCCATCCCTCTCAACTTAATTAACCTAATAATCACCTTCTAATAGTTTCTATTAATAAAGCTAATAACCCTAAGGTTTTTCTCCATCAAATAGCCAAACTTAATTTTAATAAACATAGACCAATAGTAATTAATAGCAGCAATAAACTATTGCATAATCAAGTAGTACTTAAAATCTTTTTGGTAGTTAAAGTGAGAGCACAACTGATGAAAGCTCAATTATCTCTTCTTCTAGCTTAGCTATAATTCCTAAATAAATTACAAAATTAAATAGATAATAAACACAGCTAAAGAAACTAATGAGTTAATCTGATTTTTAGTTAATAAATACCCTTTTATCCAATAGATAAGGTAAGAAGTTTGATTCATAAGCTCTCTATTCTCCTAAAATATTACAAGGTCTTCTAAAAGATTAAGAATGTAAAGTGTAAAAAGATAGTACTTAACTGAAAATCCATAACCATTTATAAGATAATTTTCATTTAAGCAATAAAAAAGCTCTTTTCTATAACATGAGAAGCTACTATGAGTCTAATTAGCAAAATCCCTTTGATTTTATTCCATTAACTTTCCATATATAAGAAGGAAAAAAAGACTTAGAATATATTAAATTTGTGAACCATTATAACACTTTAAAAGAGTTATCAAACAGCAATTAAATTAACAACACAAGTAAAAAGGAGTAGAATATTTGGATAGTAAAGCCTGGTGAAATTACTAATAGAGGATCTGGTATTAAAGTATTGTCTGAATTAGATTAAATAGAATAGATAATTGAATCTAATGATTTCCATAAAAGCGGAATGAGAAAGACATTTATTATTTAGAAATATATTGAGTATCCATTACTCTACTTTAAAAGAAAATTTGATATCCGTTGCTATTATCTCTTAACTTCATCTAACGGTTATCTAAAAGGTTACTGGTATCAAGAAGGTTATATAAGAACTGCCTCTAAAGAATTTACAACAAAAAATCTTGGTAAATATTAATTTAAAAAAATTAAGATTAAATTATTCATTCACCAAAGATTAATTAATTAAAATTTTTGTTTAATTATTGGAAAAAGGTAAAATGATACATCTAACAAATGATGCTGTTTAGAAAAAGGATGATTAATATGGTAGGTATGAGAAAGGAAATAAGGTTAGTTATGATGAGTTAAATAAATATATTACTTCTCTTTACCCAGAAAAAGATTTCTATAATCTAATACTACCTTAAATGAAAGTAAATACCTAATTTTATATGTAAATCTAACTTTTTTCCAAATTTAAAAATAAAAAAGGAAATAGGAAGAGATTCAATCAAAGCTGTATATGGCAAAATTGATCCTGATAAGAAAGAATGTACTATGGAGGTTTTTGGCTTAGATTTTATGATAGACGATAATCTTAAAGTTTGGCTCATCGAAGTTAATACCAACCCAGCTATAGATATTTGTTGTCCCTTACTTTCTAAGATTATTCCTTAAATGATAGAAAATACTTTTAGGTAGAAATTTTAAATAACAAATTAAAAATAATAATATTTAAAATAAATATTAGGATTGCTATCGATCCTCTATTCCCTCCACCTTCTTTTAGCAACCATAAGACATTTAACTTTGATAGTGTTTTAGAAAATAATAAATATGAGCTAATTTTTGATGAAGTTGAAGACTCCAAACTATTTAAAATTACTGGAAAAGACACAACTTTGAATTGTATAAATTTAATTTATATGAATTATTACAATTTTCTTAATAAATAGGGTAAATGATTGAAGAAGAATTAGACGAGGATGAAGAAGAAATAATACCTGAATGAATAAGTTATTTTGATAACAATAATTAAAAAATAAATTATATTATTGTTGTCAGGTTTATTTATTTACATTTAAAAATTATTTTATCTATTAAAAAAATAAATCCTTTTAAAAAATTATACAAACTACTTTAAGATATGTATTTAGGTGTGAACATTTTAGAAGGAAACAATCAAATTTATCTCTTATTATTTTTATTTCAATCTTATTTGATGCTTATTTATCACCATCTTTAAAAATATGGAAAAAAATTTTTCTATTAAATAAATCCTGCTTAAATGATTAATATGATGATAGTAATATGAAAAAGAATTAAACTTAATATTTACTCTTAGATCCTTATTTGTTTTAACTTTCATTGAGTAACAATAATTATAAATTTAATATTGAGTATATGAGAACTTAAGTTAGATAATATAGCTCTAATATAAAAGGTTACATGATAAATTAGTTAGTAAAGATAAAATATCATTCATATTTGATTTAGATTTCAGTTTACATAGTACTTTTATTAAATACTTAAATTAATGAAAATTAATAGAATGAATGAAAAAAATTACAAATTTATAAATTTAATTAAAATATAATTAGATGAATAAGAAATTTTTTATTATTATTGGTTGATAAATTATTAGCCATTCAATCGAGATTTAATAAAATTTGAAATGAGAGGAGAATTGAGGCTATTAAACAAATGAATGAATGAATGAAAAAAAGATCTAATGAATAATTTGAAAGTATAATAAGAAAGAGAGATATTAATATAATAATATACAAGCATAAATAGATAGATAGATATTGTATGTATATTAAAGTTTAAGTAGGTAGAAAAGGATAATTATTCTTTATATTGAAATATGAGGTTAATAGTTAGTTATTTGGATTTATTAAATCTACATTCAATTCAAATCATAAATGTTAGAAAGATGCTTGATAGCTCTTCCCTCAGGTTATAGTTTATGGAATATGAGTTATTATTTATGAGGAATTAAGATATTGTAGAAATTGAGAACTAATTGATATTCTCGTTTTGGTTTAACAGGAATTCCTGAGTTTTTTATTATATTTATTTGAAATTAAAATGGGAATTAAAATATTAAGACTATGTATAACTAAGAGATTGAAGTGGAGAGAAAATTGGATTGGTGATATCATTAGAGAATAAATTCTTAAGTATGGGTGAGGAAAATGTACTCAAATTATTTAATTCTGATTCTGATTATAACAATTCTATTAATTCTTGTTGCTAATCTTTCAGGTGGTTTACTTCTGAACTTATCTAGTTTATTGTTGGTTATTAAGATACATTTATTGTTGATTACTGCTAAGTGTATCTTTTTAAATAAGATGACAACATTTTTTTTTCTTTCCTTAAGTAGTTTGTTAGATTTCTATTATATTGAATTACTTACTTTCTTTTTTAGATTAAATGAACTTTACAGATTTTTTTAAATTTAAATTACTATTTTTCTTTAAAAAAAATTTTTCAGAAATTAATACTATGCATAGCTGAAATTTATTGATTTTTGTAAATAAAATAGCTAATGTAATCAATCTCATCAAGTCCTATTAATTTAGAGCTTCAAATTTACAAATTTGCATTTTCTTTTATATATTTGCACTTATCAAAGTGTAATTTTTATTTTTTTTTTGAGGTATTTTAGAATATTTTAGAGTAAATTAATGTCGAGAAAGTAATCGATAGTGCGCATGAAATTATGCATAGTCTTATTAGTATTATTGAGTATTATTATTTAAGTATACTTTGTATAGTCATTAATTTGAAAAGCACTTATTAAGAGCTGAATGGATTGAAAAAATTTGCTACTATATTTATTTTTAAGGATTAATTGATTAATAACTATATTAGATTACTTGGCTAAATTAGAATAGATAAGTCTTTTTATCTAATTAATATAATATGAGGCTAGCAATTTCTCTTCAAATAGAAAAATAGAACAAATTAATCAACTTAATTAAGCCTTCAACGTGTTGCCATTAATTTCATTCTTGCCTCCATTATTTACTTCTTTTGTGCACTGTTATTGAGAAATGAATCTATTTTTTAAAATATAAAGTTTTCATTAATATGACTGTAAGATGACTTGTAAATTTTTCTGTTTAGTATAATCTCCTATTGATTTCAATTATAGAAGAAATCTGGAAAATTACTTACCTTGGCTGTTTAGAAGTGTAAATGTTATTATTTACTGAGATTACATTTGCCCTTTGATTAAGATAGCTCATTTCATCTTGATTAACAAGAAATGATTCTTTTTTAAATTTTAATAAAAAAGTTATTCATAATCGAATTATTTCTTTCCAAATCATTTTAAAATTTCTTTTATTTTAGCTATAACTTTCTATTTTTTATTATAAAACTCACTTTAAATGAGTTAGGTTCATTAATTCATCAGCGTTAAATTGTATTATCTTGGAAAATATTATTAGGCTTTAAATGATTAAATGGTGCAAAATTTACTGTTTTTTATGTTTTTTATGATCAAAAAGCTAAAAAGCTGAATTGAAAATATAAACCTAAGTAATTTAGTATTTTTGAGAATATAATAAAATACCTATTGTTTGAGTGTTTTCTTGAGTAAGATTATCCTCTTAGATGGGTTCGTTATAGAATTACTTTTTAAAATTAGATGTATATTTCGAGGTTGAGGAAGAGGGGATGTTAATAGAGATATTTTATAACATTCTGGTTGTGTTATTTATGTAATCATTTGTATCCCTCTTCTAAAAGCCTCTACCCTAATATGCTGGAGCTTCAATCTCATAATCGTCTTCAAACTAATCTTCATTATTATCTGGCATTAATTTCTTGTTCAAACCCTATTTGATTGCCATTTCTTTTTGTTCTATATTGCTATTACTTTTATCGCTCTTTTTAAATTGATAACTCAAATTCTTATGGCGAATCTTAGGCTCAAACAAGTAAGGTATTTGTTTGATTAATCCCTTTTCACTAATACTCTCATCGCCTTCTTCATCTTAGTAGTCTGAAGGAAATACTTCGCAATGAACTTGTCTACTGTCTATTTACACATTAATAAAGAGTAATTAGATATAATCTCTTAATAAATTAAAAATATCTTAGTCGATAAGAATTTCATGAATATTTTTAAAATAAATTTGTTCAAAATTTAATCTAAATTTAAAAGGTTACAATTTTCTTCAAAACTCTAAATATGAGTATTTTATATTCCAGCTGATTTAGATTTGTTGTAAGTTTTTATCCTTTCTCTAGGATTCAGCAGTCCCTTAGAAACATTATTAGTGTTTTGGCTATTGTTGTTATTATTCTAATTCTTTTCGTTAGGAGTATTGATAATGTTAATGTTGTTATTGACTTGGTTAATGTTCATGTTAGATTATCCGATTAAGTTACTATTTTGTAATCCATGAATGTTGAATTGATTGTTTTAATTACTATTGATACTATTGTAATTATTAATAGAAGAATACATCGAAATAACATCCTGATTAGAAAGGCACACATAACTTTGATTCATTGAGAAGGCTGACCAATCGAAATCGTTATCGTTAGTACATTTTAATTCTTCAGATAAGCAGCTATTGATTTTCTCAATAATCAAGTCATAGTTTGGATCTTCATCAAACTTTAAGGCGTTAGTAAAGTGCATATACCAATGGAAGAATGAAGGTAATCCATCACACAAATCATCTATTGTAATGTCATGCTTCATCTATCCAATCACCTTTTATTATGCTGACACACCTTAATTAAATTCACGCAAATCTTACCAAGGAAGCCTTCCTTTGCAGAGATAAACTAAAACATAACCTAGACTTTCTAAATCATCTTTTCTGCTCTATTCAAATCCAAAATGGGGTGCTTTTGCAGCATATCTATATGTTCCAACGAATGGCTATTTTTCTAATATTTTAAAATAAAATTAAATATAAAATCTATGATATTAAAAAAAATTAAGATTTGTTTTTTGATTAAGCAATTTGTTATTATTTAATAAAATGGCTTTAACGTAGGGTTACTTGCTCAATAAATTTTATTACTATATTTAAATTGGTGCTAATAAAAATCTATTGGTAAGATTTACTTATTGTATTAGAAAATAAGACATCCATAAAAGTTAATGAATTTAAAAAAGCAATTAAAATAAATCCTATCAATATATCATCAAAAATTTATTATTTAGAAGTTCTTAAAATAATTCTATATGGATTCTATCTATCAACTGGCCTTAATTACTCCTTATCAATTTAATTCAGAACATTTCTCACCATAAAAAAATTTAGATCAAGATTCTTTTCAATTTCTTTTTGGATAAATAAGATAAAAGTATTTCTTAAAAAAAGAAGATTTTATCTAAAATTTCTTTAAAAGGGAAAAGTGTAAAAGTTATGGTTTATAAAATGTGTATTTATTAAAGATTCAATCTTACACTTTTTTGAATTTATTTTTTGTTTAAATAAAATTAAAAATCAAAATGGAAATTCGAAATGTCATGATTTAATTAATGCAATTCCTTAATTGAGTCGTTGCTTGATTGCTTGCTAGCTTGCATGGATGGTTAAAATGGATAAAAATTTTATGTTTTTTTAATTAAAAAAATTGGAAGAAAGATAGATATTTTGATTTTCCAAGTGATTATTTGCTAATTTCACCCAGATATTATGTCTTATTTTCTATTGATGGAGAGTTTTACCTACTTTAATTTGATAAAATTTGGTACAAGCAATAATGATAATAGCTTCTCCCAAGGATTAAATTGGTAATAGCTTTAGAGTACTCTTAAATTTAATAAATATAGAATGATAAGTCCTGCTTTTTCATTCTTTTAAATTAAATTAATTCACAATAAAGTAATCTATTTTATAATAACGATAGAATTTATAATAGATTATTATCTTTTTCTTTCAATTTTTCAAGCATATATTAAATTAGTTGTTTCTTTTGTTAGTTTATTTGATTCTTTTCTTTTTAATCTTTTCTTTCTTTCTCTTTTATTTGTAATAAATTACTAATTCAATATCTGTAAGGTTAATTGGTTTGTAATAGTTGACTGTTTTCTTATTAAATTACCTTGAAATGATATGTGTTTTTTCGTAGTTTTGTCAATGAAAGATTTAGCTGTTCCGAAATCGATCATATACACTTTATTTCTATTTGCCCCCCTACCGAGTACTAGATTTTCTGGCTTAATATCTCTATGTATGAATCCCCTTTCATGTATCTATCTCAGAATATGAATCACCTATGAGGCTATCATTAGAACAGTTTTATGAGAAAACATATTATTGCACTTCTTTAAAAGCTGGCTAAAATCTTTGCCCAGCATTTCCATAGAGAAATAAGAGTACTAGCTATTTTCACAATCAAAATCGAGAACTTGAGGTACTCCCTGAATTCCAGCCAAGGATTGTAAATTAAAGATTTCCCTTTACAAATTTGATGAATTCAAATTAAATCCTCGTGGTGTCTTCTCCACTTTGACAGCTACTGTTTGGTGCTGTATATGACTATATGCCAAATAAACAATTCCATATGAACCGTGTGATAAAAGCTTTTTCACGATAAATTTTTCACATGGCAAGTACTATGATACATCTTTTTTCATTGCTGTGTGTAAGTGAAAGGATTTCTTCTTTGAATGTCAAAGCTTTACACTTATGATTGTTCTTATATGTTACGATTACTCCTGAATTTGGTATATCAAATCTCTATATTATGACAAATAAATTATCCTTTTTAAAATGGTTCAATCAGTCAATTTATTTTCTCGACTGAATTTGATAAGAATGTTATAGCTATGTCTTCGTGAGCACTTAATTTCCCGATATAATTTCCAGATCTTAATAGTAGTTAGTTTGCCGATATAGAAATATTTTGTATCACTATTTCTCCTTATTTTTGCTCAATATTATATTATGGTAGCTTTCAATAGAAGAAATAATAATGATTATTATTTGTTAGCTTGTTTTTTGTATTATGATTTATATTTATTAGTAAATAAGATAATGATTTCGAATGAAGAATCAATGAATTTATGTATGAATATCTTATCTGTTTAATCAACTAATTATTAATTTTTTAATTATTAATCTTCTTTTCTTTTTTGATTTATCGAATGATTTATCAATCAATCAATCTTTCTTTCTATTTATAATCTCTTTCTTTTTTTATGTCTGCTTATTCTTTCCCTATTTCTTATTTATTAATTGTATGTGGTTCCTTATTATTTTTAATATTAATTAATAATTATCACTTTTTTTAATACAAAAAGTAATTTAATGCAAAAATAAATTATTCTGAAATTTAATTGCAGGCCATAAATTATACTGATCCCATTCATAGTAATTATTGTTCAATGTATTACAAATTTTAGTTGATTAATCATTCCTTTTATTTTCTTTTTTTCTTTTACCAAAACCCTAGTTAAATCTTTAATTTCTCTCTTTCCTTCCTTCTAACCAGTTTCTCTCCCTTTAATTTATGATCGTTTTTTTCTTTCTTTAACTAGTCTAATATTTTTTTTTGCAATGTATATAAGATCAAGCATATACAGTGAAATAATTAAACTAAGAAAAAAGAAAAATATAATAATTATAGACTGGATTCAATTAGATTACTTGTGCATGCATAAACCTATCAAATTTGGTCAATATGATTATATTTCAAAAGCGATGAAATCTACCTCATTTTTAATTTCAGTCAAACTGTCACTTTATATGCAGTTATGTTGATTGAATTTAATGTTTTTTTACTCAAGATCACCAAATTAAAATCACCAAAGTGTATTATTTCTTCATTCAATCTATTATTTTGCATATATTTTTTTCTTTTTATATCACTTATTTACATCTCCAAATTTATTGCTTACTTTCCTCATTTAATTGGTTCATTCTTTTTTTTTGTAAACTTTATATTATTTAGATTTTTTATGTTCTTAAAGTAAATCTAGAAAAGATTATCTTACATTTACTTAAATTATTACTTAGTATGTTTATTAATGCTAAAAGTATGTATTTTAACAAATTTTTATCTTTCTCGCTTCCTTCATTTAAACTTTTCTATCTATTTTACTAGGATAAAATAGTCCTACCACCAATAAGATAAAATTCTAATAATGTAATTTAATCAATTTAAAGATAACTTTGTACTAAAGATCCATTCAAAAATTTTTTGACTTTGTGCTTGCTGCAGATTATTTTTGTCATTTGTAAGGAATTAGTAGAAAAAAATAAATACTGAAATCAAATTATTAAATTTGTTAATAAAATGAATAAAAAAGAAGATAAGAGAATTTATTAACAAGATTTAAATAAATAAACTTAGTCATAATATTTTTACTTTTCCTTTCATAAATAAACGTAAAACTTATAAATAATTTTTTTTAAAAAACAAAATCTTCCTATTATAACGATGTTAGATAATTTAAACTTCCCTCTATTCTCTAACGCAAAACTTTTCATTTTTAACTTAAATTACCCAATTTCGATAAGAAGATTTTATAAATTCTTCTTGCGTAAAACAAATTTTTTAAAATCTGATACTGCTTAGTTTAATTTGAAATTTGATTCATCATTAGAAAGAAATGGGTGATTTTTAACAATAGTCTGTATTAAATATTTTCTTATAATATTTTTGTTTTCGAAATACTTGATCTATCTCGAATTTCAATAAGAAATAGGAGTAAAGGAAATAATTAGATAAAAATATGTGCCTTTTCATTACAGCTAATCTAATAAATAATTATCTTAATAATAAATTAGAATAGAAATGGTTTTAAAGAAAATAATAAAAAAACATAAATTTTACAATTTACAAAAATTAATTGATATAAAATAATGCATAACCTAAATCTTAGTTAATTCAAATCTACAAGAAAAAAATATTTTTAATTGCATATAATATATTGATGGTAAGTAGCAATAAAAAGTATTTATTACTAGATATCAAAGGATAAATCCTTTCTAAAAATTTAATAGTTTTTATAAAAAAATATAAGGTTTTTATCATATATTCTTATTTTCATATATTTAAACATTAATTAATTATACAATTTAATATTTTCAATTTATATTATAAAAAATTAATTTAATTTTAATTTAAGTTTATATAATTTTAGAATAAATTATTTTTTTAATTCATAAATTATAGGATCAATTACTAAAAAATTGATGGTGAGAAATTATTGTAAGAAATTCAACTTTTAAAAATTCAATAAAATATTTCAGTGTCAGTGTGTTTGCGTTTAGAGGAAACAATATCTGTCTGAAGATAAAATACATATTAAAAAAATAGTTTAATTTTATTTAATAAATAAATGGTAAATTGGATAAAGATTTAACCAATTAGAATTGATTTGCTTATAATGAATAATAAATGTGAATGGATTTGAAAACTATTTATTATAATATGATGATTAATAAAATGAATGCTTAGTTTGTTAGTTAATTTATAACCAGTCCAAGTATATTCCAACTAAATGTATATGTTGAATAAAAGCATTTGATATTTAATAAATTTGAAACATATCTTTTGAATAGAAGAAATAAAAAATCAATTATTAATTAATTAACTACTTTCTTAAAATAGATCTTTTTGATAATTAGCAATTAATTTTTAAATATTTTCATAGTATTTAAGTGCTAAATAGTTTAAAATAGCTTAGCTTGATCATTTTAAAAATATCTTTCTTTTTAAGGAATACATATTTGTTCTATGAAGAAATCAGCGCGTGCAAAAGTAATTAGAATAAATTATAAATTCAAACCTTTATTGCATAATTATTGATTGACCTTTATAATAAAACATTATTTATCATTAATGGAAACTAAGTAGGAATTTAAGGTAAATAATTTAACTTTTAAAAATTACTATAAGAACTTAAGGCATTTTTTAAAATTAAAGTTGACAGAAGCACTCAAGGCTTTTCCTTAAAAGGAACCAAACTAGATTAACCTCTCTTATAAGAATATTTAGCTGATTGATAATGTGCCAAAAAAATATCATTAAATAGAATCTTTAGATTTAAGGGGAAATATTTTGACTTCAATAAAAGGAGTCACGCAATTTCCAAAATTAATGTATCTGAATCTTGCAAATAATAATGTAATTCGCTTAAATAGAATTATTGAAGATAAAAGTTTTATAATTAGATATATTAAAATAAAATTATCTTTATAAAATAGATAGTCAATTTAGAAAACTTGTTATTTCTAAAAGATTTGCATCACTTAAGGTGGCTTTCTCTAGAAGATAACCCTATAAAAGATTAAATAAACTACTAGTATACATTAATAACTCTTCTACCAAATTTATAGCATTTAGATGGAATTGTAATTTTAATAATTAATCAACAAATGATTATTTCAATTTTAAATTATTTTTAAATTAGAAAATTAGTGATAATTTAAAAAAAGAGAGTCAAGAAAACCTTTAATAACAAGAATAAATGTTAGAAGTATTATTAAAGAATTATATAGATCTTATTTAGTTAAATGATGTAAATAATAAAATAATTTAAATAATATATATTGGATTATAATAAATTATAAAAAAGGCTTTGAAAAAGGTGCGAATTCATTAAGAATTGAGAACTGAATATAATTTCAATTAAGAAACTCCTCCTTTTTGTTTAGAAAAATATTAGAGATACTTTAAATTATAAAGAATATTTGACAGTTTAGATTCAGATATTTGCACTGAACTCAAAATTTCTCTACTAAATGATGCTCATCTTATCTTGAAAGATCCTCTTAATTCGTAATAGTTTCTATCATTTCACAAAATTAAATATCCTAATTTACAATTATTTTATAAAGAGAGAACTTAAATGATGCATTTGAAGAACTTCGCTCCAAGTAGATTGAAAAAAAATTAGAAATTGTAGATAAAATAGAAGCTATAATACAAGAATAAAATAATGTTTTTTTCAAATAAAAACCTTAACCTCATGCTTAAAATGTCTTCAAGACATCAAGGTCAATGGTAATATTTTATTTAATAACTTTAGAAGCTAATATTTTTTAAATTAAAAGAGCGCTTCAAAGAAAACTCCAGTTCATAAAAGTAATGGATCTTTAGGTAGGAGTAACTCACATAAGAAATTAGGAAATACTTAATTATTATAAAATCAAGAGAATATAGATTAAAGCTATAACAAATAAATGCAGACCTTTAATTCTAATAATTCTCAAATCAATATGAGCATGATGAGTAATGGTGGAAATTAATCAAAAAGAATACTAAATAATTCTAATATAAAAGCTTAGCATTAAATGAGCACTTAATCCTTCTACTCTTCATCACGAATTAATTAATCTTTAAATACTATGAATAAATTCACTAAGCTAACTGTAAAGAATTAATTCCATATTTTGTTATTAATTATTTTAATTCTTTTTATTTAGGAATTTGCAAATCATCCTTCAAACTGTTTGAAATTGAGAAATAGTGATAAGGACACATTGATATGTCAATTGAGCGAATCATTAAATTCAAAGATAGCTGAGTTAGTGAAGTTAGAAAATATGAATTAGAGATTGAGAGTAGAAATTAATGACTAATGCAAATAAGCTGATAACATCAATTCTGATTTGTAGATTCAAATCAACTATAAAGAAGAGCAAATTAAGAATTGTTAAGATTAAATTAAGAATATGGAATAAACATTAAAAGATACTAAATAGAAAATGAATGTTTTGATTTTTTAGAATTATGAAATGGAAAGACATAAACATAATTTGGAAAAATCAGAGCAGGTTATTTAGAGTTACAATGCTGCATTCTAATATCAAGAATTTTTGGACGAGAAAGAATAATTTGCAAGAGACTACTATAATAAAAAGGTTCTCTAATATGGAATTAGCTGTCTCAAGTATGCAACTTAATAGTCAAGGAGAGTTAATGACTTCTAAGAGAGAATTAAAAATAAATTTTTGAACAATGAAGGGGCTTTCATTTTTTAAAAGTGGATTGAATTTACAATTAAAAGTTAACGCATAAAGCATTAATAGGCTGTAGTTGATAATACAATCACTACTACTTTTTTCAGACAATGGAAGGAAAATGTTAAATTTTCTAAAAACTTAAAGCTATTTAAAGAAAAATAATAAAGGAGAATTGAAGTTGAAGCTTATTGTAAAATAAAAGATAATAGTAAATTAGCTAAAAGGTTGAGACAAAAAGAAATCCTAGGATTAAAACACTATTAAAAGAAATTGAAGAAGATATCTTTCAATTTATTAAAATAATATTACTAGAAATATAACATTTCTGATAAAAAAGAACTTACTATTCAAAATAGAAAGGCTCAAAACCATTACATTCTTTAGAAAAAGAAACTATAATTTAATCAATGGAAGGAATATATAAAACAATGGGTGTTACCTATGAGAGATAAAAAAAAGAAAAGTGAAAACCATTTTAATTATAAAATAGCTGCAAAGGCTTTCTAGAGATGGACCATAATTAGATATATTAGATTATAAAATGAATAAAAAGCTGAGCTTAATCTTTAAAGAAAGCAAAAGAAATTTATGTAAAAGCTATTGTGGAAATGGAGAGATGATTATCATAAGATTTACGTTAAAAAGAGAGCACATAATAATAAATTAGACTATTAATTGAAAATAAAGTATTTTAGTGCTTTGAAATAAGCAAAGAATGAAAGAGAAAGAAAAATAGAAAAATATGATTCTATTTAAGCAAAGATTAATGTTAAATTAATTATTAAAGTTATTAAATCATTAAAAATGAATATTTCTTCTAATAGAAAGATAGAAAAACGAGCTTTATAATTAATTTAATCCAAATAAAGTGTTGTTCTCAGCAAATTCTTCTCAGCTATTAAAATATATTTCTAAAATTAAAAATAACTATATGAGAAAACAAAGAAAATATAGCTTCGAATTTAAGGCAAATTCTTCTAATTAATTCAAAAAAAGGCCTAAAGATAGGCTAACAGAAAAGAAAAGAATCTTGCTTTAAAAGAATAATAAAAGTTTAAAGTTACTTCAAATTTCTAAAAAGCTTTTTAAGAATGGAGAAATTATGTTAAAAGATCTTAAAGAAGTAAAAGATTAATTCAAAAGGCTGATCTTCATCATAAACAAAGAGTAATTCTAATTAAACTAAGGAGGTGTATCAATTTAATTATTTTATTTATTGTTTATAAAAAAGATCTTCCATTACCTGGTTTTAGGTATAAAAGATTCTAACATTGAAGTATTTAAGAGGAGAATAATAGAATAGTCATTAATTATAAAGAGTTTAGAAGATAGATGTAACGAAAATATTCGCTATGCAAATAATGCTGATAATAAATAAATTGATTATATCAATAAATTAGATATTTTAAGTCAAAATATTGATTTTTTAACATCTGAAATTGCAGAAAAAGATTCTTTTATTTCAAATTTAAAACAAAATATCTCCTAAAAAGGTGAATAAATAGAAATTTTATAGACAGAATTAATGATACATCAAACAGAAAACAAAGAAATTGGTAAGAAACTTACAATACTAGACAATGAGTTGGTTAGTAAAGTGTAAAAGTATGAATAAACTATCTTCGATTTAAAGGATTAATATGCAATTTTAAACAATAATGTGCTTTAAATGTAATCCGATTTTGAATGTAAATAATTTCTCCTATTTTAAATACATTAATTACAATTACAATAATATTTAGTAAAAGAAAGAGGATATAAAGAATAATATGGATCCCTATCAGTTAAGAATGCTTCATAAGATAATTACATTGCTAAATTAGAATAAAATAAAGTAGATCTTGAAGAAAGATGCTCAAATGCAGAAACATATAATTAAAATTTAAAATAAGAAGTAAATAAATTTATTTTTCAAATTAAATTTAATGAAAAAATTACTTGAATAAAAATAGAATAACGATTTACTTGCGATTGTGTAGAATTTTGAAGAAGAGAGAGATCAATATAAATAGAAAATTGAGGAATGTTTAAAAATTATAGAAGAAAATAGTGAGATTTATGAGAAGAAATTAATAGAATTAAAAGAGGAGAAGAACTTTTTAGAGACAGATAATATTGTTTTAAAAGAAAAAAATCATAGAATGGAGAATGAAAATAACGACTTAAAGAGTGATTTGAGGAGGTTAGAATATCAAGTTGAATTAATGGTAGCTGAACAGCATAAATAAACTATTTAATTCATTGATAATCTAAATAACAATGCTACTGCTAATGTTAATTCCTACACAGCAACTAATAAAATATATCCTAGTTCTTCTACAAACAGATTAAAAACATTCTAAACTAATTAATTCGAATCTGTTTAGCAAATTTATGATTCATAAAGCTAAGGTGCTTATACTCCAATTCAAAGTATTGGTAAAATTAAATTATATTAATCTACTCTTTAACAATAGGATTTATTTTTAATTAATAGCTCCAAAATTAGAATCATACAGCTATGAAAGTGGAGTCCATACAAATTTTATGGCAAATAGAGCTTTAGATGAGAGGTAGATTCAATAAAAGGTTGTAAATATTTAAGAATTCTTAAGACCTCGTAGATAGGATGTTTCTCCATTAAAGAGTTATTTAACAAGTAGAAAGGATAAATCACTTGAAGAGAAAGAAGAACACGTTTACATTCTACCTTTATAGCAAAAAACTACTTTAAGATAAAATAAAATTTCAATCACATCGCCCTCTCATTTTGAAAGCAAAGCATCAGAAAATGGGAATTTCTCTTCTAAAGGATCTTCATCATAATAATGTACTAAAATGAAAAATAATTTTGATTTAGATTAATAAATAAATACAAATATAATAGAAACTCAATAATTTGCTCAAAAGGACTACTACACATCTAATGTGCATAACTATGAATCATCAAAGGTGCCTTCATAAAACTAAACTGTTGATAGTATCTAAAAAGAGTAATATTTTTAAATATTTTGATCAATTTATCTTAACTTATTATATATTGCTTAATTTATTTAAAATAGAGTAAGAGCAATGAAAGCAAATACATCTGCTCTTAAACAAAATATAGAAAGAAGACTTTAAAACTTAAACTAAAATCTTGATACTGATATAATAACAATAAAATAATAACGATTAAATTCTTAGAATGAGGATTAAGAAAATTATATAGATCATTTTTGATATTAAAATCAATATAAATAATATGTATAAACCAAAGTCTTTATTTGGTTTTCATTTCTATTAAATAATGTTAACCATAGTTAAATACTATTTCTATAATTAAATTGACTTCTTTTTATTTATTCATTTTTTATTATAAAATAAGAATAAGCTCAATCGTCTATTATTTTATTCTCTCATAAATTGAATGATAAAAATAATAGTATTTTATTAATTAAATTAAATTATTTATTAATTAATTATTGATTTAATTTATTAATTTAATTAATCTATTATTTAGTTTTATTTATTTATTAATTTAATTGATTTTTTTATTTATTAATTTAATTGAATTATTTATTATAACATAAATTGTTGTGGATAAACTTTGATATTTAATATTTTATTTTAATATTCTTATAATCTAATCAAAGAGCAGTACCTCTTTCCAAATTAGCTTTGATTTCTTGAGTATACTCTGAAAAATGTCTTTTAATTTTATTGTTGAAAACTCTATTTCTTTCGTCTATGAAATCAATATTTTGATCATCAAATGCTCTTCTTCTGCTAAAGTCTTTCTTCTTAGATTTCCTTTTAATAATAATTAAATAAATATTTTTTATATTATAAATAAATTATTTACTATTGGTCCATATCTTATTGTAATCTCTAAAGTGATTCTTCTGTTGGTTAGAAATTTCCATGAGGGTTTTCTATTTATTATTTATATTATTCTTCATTGAAAACTAGATTCTTGCATCTCTTTTCATAAGCACCATATAGAGAGTCAGTATTGAAAACTATTATTTTGAAAATAACAATTTTAATTAATATTACCTTACATAAATATGACTAAAATTTTTTTTAAATGATTTAAAGGATTTGTTTTATCATTTTTAATAGTTTTCAATTAAAATTCTATTAAATTACCATTCCAACCGAAGTTATCAGTAGTATTTTTCTTATCTTTGCTTTAGGAAATCTCTTATTTTATAGCAGATTATTCCATATATTGTTAGTTTTTATCAAAACCTTTCTTGATTAATTCCTCTTGCTTTTTTTATTGCTTCTCTTTTATGATTTCCTTTTTCTTATTCTTTTCATAATAGGGATCAACAGCACGCTTTTCTTCTTCTAAGACAGCAATACTGTTTAACTTTTTAGCTTCATTGAGCTTTAAACGGATATCACGTAATCTATCCTTTTACTTTTCGTTCAATTTACTTTTTTCACTTACCAATATATCTTCTTTAATTGTACTTTCATTCATTTCGGTAACAGGTTTTTCCTTTACTTCATTTAACTTCTATTAAATCTTTTCCAATTCTTTTAAACTTTCATCGAATAAATTGCTTTCTTTTTCTGCATCTTTTTTCTTGAAATACTCCTCTGGATCTATTCCCTATCTTCTAAGTTCTTCAGATTCTGCTTTTCTTTATTAAATCTCTTCATATTTTTCTTTTGAGAAAGGATCATCCTATTTTTTGTAGATGTTAAAATTTTAAAATTTATAAAATAATTTATAATTATTTACTCTCAAAAAAGCTCTTTTATCACCAACTTCACCACATTATTTAATAATAACTGGTATTTTAGGTCTATCATTTAAATCTACTGGTACTTTTGCAATTTATCTTACAATATCCATACCATCGATAACCTGACCAAAAACAACATGCTTTCTATTATTTTATTATTATCATTTATAAAATTAATAAAAAGATTTCAGCTTATGAATAATATACCCATCAAGATGAGGGCAAGCTTTCAGAGTAATAAAGAACTAAGAACTATTTGTGTTTCTGCCAGAGTTTGCCATAGATAATAAACCAGCACAAGTGTGGCGTCTTGATAAATCCTCATCAGCAAAGTGTCTACCATAAATTGAAAATCCCTTAATAATGTGTTAAAAAAGAGTTTAATAATTCATCCCCTATTAAAAGAATTTATTTTATTTACACCAGTTCCATCTCCATTGGTAATATCACCACCTTAAATGCAAAAATTATCTACAATTCTATGAATTTTAGAGTTTTCATACCATAATTTAGCATTTCTACCACTAAGACCTGTAGATCCGTAATCTCCAGTACACAATCCTCTGAAATTTTCAGCAGTTTTAGGAGTCAAATCTGTAAATAATTCAAAGACAACTCTACCTAAAGGTTTACTTCCTACCATTACATCTAAGTAGACCTAAACATGTTTTTTCTTACTTGACATTTCTAATATTATTGGTTAAATTTATAAATGAATTTAGTCTAATTAATGGTCTCTTATGATATTTAATTAATTAATTAATCTATCTATGAATCAATCAGAAATTTATATATTTTTTATAAAATTTGTGTAGAATATTGAAGGTATACAACAAGATAATATTAACAAATTTTTATCTAATATTTCTTCTTTTTTATATTTATAATTTGCATATTACTAATTTAGTTTTATAATTATTTGAAAATTATTTTCAAAAAATGATAAAAATGGATCATTTATTAGTTGTAAAACTATAATATAAAAATAAAAATAGAATTTCAAGGAAACAATAAATATTTTTTAATAAAAGCAAGTCATTTCAAACTATTAGTATTGTAGTTAATTTCTTTAATTTGTCAAATTATAAAAAGGGGTTTCTGATATCTATCTTTCTTATTAATTTATTAATATCAATCAATTTTCCTGCAAAAAATATATTTAGAGAGAAAAATTAATAAATTTTGCAAGTCTATTAGAAATTATTAGTTTTTATGTTTCAAGAAATTAGATTTTTCCTTCCATATTTCACTTAACTTTTAATAAATCTAACAAATAAAACGAGATTGAAAATAAATCAATTGATAAAGAATTCCATCTTTTTTCTAAGATATATTTTATAAATATTCTACTCAAATGCTTAAATTTCATTTGATTTTCTTTTTCTAAGTTAATTATATATAATAGATGAATGAATGAATTGATTGATATCAATCAACATATCAGAAAAAGAGTAGTCGATTACAAATATGAAATATAGAGATAATAGTAACTAAATTTAAGCATTTTATGTAAGTATTTAATTAGGCTAATCAAATTTTTATTATTTCTTAGTTGTGTCAAACAAGCAAAGGGTTTGTCACAGGTTTAAAATCATAAAAGAGTTTCACCTCGCCTTCTGAGATAATTCCGCACTTTTCAAGGGTTTTTGATGGGTCAAAGGCTTCTTCTGGGTTGAATCTATCTCTGCAAATCATGATTTCGCTGATAGCACCTTGATGCATAGCTGCTATTTTCTATCTGATGTACTCTACTCTTGTTGTTATAGGTATATCTGTTAGTTTTAATGTTAGCACTTCATTTACAGGATTAGCTAATTTAATTGTTAATTCAACTTTAGGTGTCACTATATCTGGATCTTCATATTCAGGCAATTCATATTTAGGTGGATCGTATTCCTTCACCTTCTTCTCTTTCTTCTTTCCTTTCTTTTTTCCTTTTTTTCCTTTCTTTTTAACCATTTTATTATACTTCTTTCCAAATATTTGATGTGGAAAGAGTTCTCTCTCTAATTTACTTTTCTCTTTTAATGTACTTTTTGATTATTTGAAAAATTTTTATTATTAATTTCAAATTCAACTTATAAACAATCATATATAATAAGTCTTTGGTTAAATTCTATTGAATAAATTTAATTTAGTGGTTTAAAATCAATTAAACATTTTTTTGTAAGAAAGATCTAAATGGATTCTGGAAAATTATTTAAATATAATCTCTTAAATAGAAGAATTTGATATTTATTTAATAAAGAATAACATATTTAAAAAAATTTATATCAAAATAGTTAATTTACTTTTATTTTTTATTTATTAGAGGCTCATAATAATAGATCTGCTAAAATACACTTAAATGTGAAAATTATTTTAAATATAACTGTTCTTAAATCTAATGTAAATAAAGTACTAAGTAAAAAATAATCAAATATTCAAAAATAAAATATAATTTAAAGAAATAATTAATATTATTTGAATCTCAGATAAGATTATTTCATCTAAATTATCTTTCTCTATTTACATAAGAAGTATGAGATAATTATTGACCTTATAGAATGTGACTAAAGAAGGCCTAATTGTGAATTAATATTTCTTAAAACCTTTCTAAAAATGTACTGAATCCTATAATTTTAATTTAAAAAAAGACTTAAAAATCTAAGAGTATAATATAGAATAGATTAAGTAACTTTATACTTATTTAATAGATATAATTAATAGCAAATATCTAGAACTTATAAAAATTAAAGGTAAATATGATATTTCATAATATACCTTGAATTACTCTCACTAATTTTAACTTAGATTTGATAATTTTATGTTAGATATTTTAAGAAATTAAGTTTCAGATATTTTAAAACATAGATTCTTATTTACATAAGAAAAATAATAATGATAAATTATACTTTAAAAAGAAAGTTTGATCTATTAAAAAGAAAACTGATTGAGTAACTGACATTTTATAGTTAGTGCAAACTTGTATACTAATAGAATTGATACAAATTTTATTTGTAGATTTATTAATTAATTCAATTAATCAGTGAATAGATAGATAGATGTTCATAATTAGATTACATTTTTGAATTTTTGATACTATTAATCATAATTATTTTGCATCTTTTTAATATACAAAATTAATATAATAATAGAGATGATCAAAAGGATAACTATTATAATCAACCAAGTAGGTATATGAGTCTTTTGAGGTTGAGATTTATCTGGATGTTAAATATCGAGTCCATCATCAATAATACCACATTCCTTTTCATAATCTTCTATAGGAACTAACTTGCTGATTATTAAATCTCTGAATTCATTGTATGAACAAGTAGTTTATTAGCCACAAATCTTAATATAATTTCCATTATATTTAATTTGAATTTCATAATTGCTTTGGCTAACTTTATATAACTCAAAAATAAAGTTCGAAGCAAATGGAGGGAATTTCTAACATGTTTAAGTATTATTATCAAAATCAGCTTTGAGGCAATCAGGGTTTATTAAGCCTAGCACTACCATCATGGGCATTACTTGGCTATCATGAGTGCTCTCAAGTACCATTTTTAAACTAGTTTTTCCTTTAATCTATTATTATATAGGTAATTAATTAACTTAAATACTATCTATAATAAAAGGAAATTTAAAATACCATATTATCAAAGTGCATAAAAATATATTCAAAGAGAGGGGAAGTAATTAATCTACTGTAATCTTAGGTAAAAATTGAAAGAACTTTAACATATGCTTTTAGATAATAAAGTAAATCGAATTCTTCGTCTGTTATTCCATAATCAATTCCTCTGTATCTTTAAGTAAAGACCACATCCTAAATTTTAGTAATGTTATGAGCAATAAAATTTCCCTTTATATTGAGTTTCTTAGTAATAGTATTTATTTCTTCAGCATATTTTTCAATTTCATCTTATATTCTTTTGGAATATTTCTCTAATTACATCTTTTTTATTTTATCTTCTCCGGGGCACGGAGGATTTAAAATATGATCATGTTCTCCTAAGCTATGAATTGGATAAGGATAGTATCCCATTGGAAGTGCAAAGTTGTTAGGGATTTCTTCTTTTAATAATTCTTGATCAGAATTAGAGTTCGAGTAAGAGGGAGGGATGAGATATTCCTTTTTAATATTAGTAGGAATAGTATTTCCACTACCAATAGGATATAATCCAGTCATAAAGCTTTAGGCTGATTAAAGGGTTCTATTAACATTAGATGATTGAATGTGTATTTATTATCTATTAAAAGATTCATCAAGGATATTTTAATCCAATATATAATCCTGTCTTACTTTCTTTCCTAATAAATACAATTACCTCATTCCAACTTCTGTTAATTATCCTCTATTATCCATCAACTCTTACCTTGTAGGGTCATTCTTCAATAAAACTCCGTGCATAGGGTACCTTGCACCGTGTCTAAACATAACCTGAACCATAACTAACTCGCGAGTATGAATGATTCCTATAATTTAAACTAAACTCAATAGAAATAGAAACTGCTTTGTTCTCATTGAGCTACTCACTTTTAATTAAAAATATTTCTATTTAGTATTAGATGTTAATGATTACTTCTTTATTGGTTATTATCAAAAATGATTTATTGGAATTAATGAATTTTACTTATTTATTATAATAATTATTCCTTCTAATAAAATAAAATTAAGGTAGTAGAAATTAAATGAACCTATTAACCCTGAATAATCCTTTAAACCTATTAGATGTATCTATTTTTAAAAATGATTCATATAGCAATGTGTCGTCCTAGTCTTAAAAAAAGATGTGATAGGATTCTTTTCTATTTTTTTAAAATTAATCCTTTCTTTTACGCATAACCATAAGACTTAAATAAGAATTAAAATTTAAATTATCAATTAATAAGATTTATGATTTGATTAGAGAGAGATATTTGCAATATCCTAAATTTTAAATTTTGTAGAATAGAAAAAAATACAAAAATTATTCAGTTTTACAAAATATTTTACAAAATAAATTTACTTAAAGTCATTTATTTTTTAATATTCATCTACCATTCGGTATTCTGCTAATTTTCGAAGAAAATATTGGATCCCTTAAGATTATTATTATTATTCATTTCATTTTGATTAGATTAGATGCATTAGTTTTTATAATATACAAAATTTTCAATTTTCATGAATTAAATTAGATTCTTAATTAATCATTATTTATTAAACAGAAATAAACTCCATATAAATAATAATTTTGATTAATTCTAAACAAAAAAAGTATATTTATTTTGAATAGAATAGTATTTTTAATTCAAATTATCTTTTAAGATAATTTTTATTAGAATTAGAGGGATATCACATACCAAGCATAAAAAAATAGATTTATTAATTAAATGAAATGAATCTACTTGATAAGATTTTATTCAGAAATATGAAAAAAATAACAATATAAAAGAGTGAGCGAGTGTACAATAATATGTTACAATAATCAAATAAATTATTCAATCTGATTTTTGTTTGTAAATTGGTTGTTCATCAGTAGTTAAGAAATAAGATTATGCTTTATCACCATAGAATGCTAAGAATTAGATGTTTTTACCACGTTCACAGTCATATAATTCCATAATAGATTTGAATTCAATTTTTTAATCATACATATACTTATTTAAGTTAGGATAGACCTTCTTAACAGCAAAAAAGAAACTCATCATACTTCTGTATGGATAGTTGACATAAACAACATCTACATTAGGGAGAGTAACTTAAGTATATTATGGAAATTCTTGTAAGAATCCTTCAATCTTCTTTACTTCACCAGAATTTACTAAAATACCAAATGTAATTCTGCAGTTATCTTTGTCTTCTACTATTTCCAAAGGGTCATAATAAAGGCCTGCCATAACTGAGAACTTGAAATGCTTATACATAGCAGTAGCTACTTAACCCCAAATTTCGCTACTATTAACATAATTCATCTTTGAATTGAAATAAAGATATTAACGAGGGCCAAAGTAACCTTTTTTGTTATGGATAGTAACGGGGGTGAGAACACCGAAGTAAGCTAAATAAGCTAATACTGCAGCTATAATAATAAATATTCCTCCTGCAATTAAGAATTATTAATCTTCCATCCTAAAATCCTATTTTTCTATGAAATGCTTTTTGATAAATTATTAATAATTTTCAACTTTTATTAAATTGATTGGCTTATTAAAAATATCTAATACGCGATTATGAGACATTCAACATTCATTCAGATTGTTTCAAGAATAATTCAAATTCAAATTAGATTTTAAAAAGCGGGTAACCATACTCAAATTTAGCAAAATAATCTTAATCTTTGATTAAGAAAAGTAGTTATAAATTTATTTAATTTTAATTTAATCATTATAAATCTAATTAAATAAGATATATATATATATTATTAATACTTTTAAGATATAGAGTGACATACTTGGATATTTAAAAATATTATTATTTTTAAATAGAGTTACTCACTCTCTCACTTTATAACCAACTAAACTCCTCTTATAATTGAATTATACCATAATCTCAATTTTGAATTCAGAACACAAAACAAATTTAATAAATAGAAAAGAATTACTTTTGTGGCTATTTCAGCTTAATTTACAAGCAATTTTAAATTTTAATTTACTTTGAGGAATTGACAAATTATAAATTTTGAGTGGAGAAAAATGATTTATTTAAAAATGAAGTATCTGAAAATAGTTTTTGAGATATCATTCACAGTTTAACAAATTAATCAAAAATTTGATAATAAATTTAGGTAAAATGAGGAATAAATCTGATAGGAGGCAGGCAGATTAGATGTATTATTTGTTTATTATGCGAATAAATATTAGAGTTTATGGTAATGGTAATGTGTGATTAAAAGTGAGCTGAAATTGAATAATAATCTATAGAATATCTTGATTAAATTCATCACTTATAATTTAATTTATTTAAAGTATAATATTCAACTAAAAAACTATTTATACCTTAACAGAATTTATGATTTAGAACAATTAAACAACCTAACACGCATAATCACGATTACGTAATCAAAAATTTATTTAATTTAATGAGAATTTTGATTTTGATTTACTTAAGGGGTAATGATACCTACCATAGAAAAAAATTATAAAAGTTTAAAATGGAGAAATTGAAGTCAAAAAAATGAAAAATCCTTTCTTGTGGAAGAGTTTAATTATAATTTTAAAATAATAATCAAGTAATTAATATTTGAAGTTAAATCTGCTAATATACTATGAAAACAAGGTAATAAAATAATAGTTTATTTGATCATGTGAATGGCTAAAAGTAGGTGACGTATGTCTTAGATTATAAAACCTCATCATTATTAATTGATTTTGATAATAAAATGATGAAGAAAGACAAATCAAATTTGAGTCACTTCACTCCTTTTTTAGGTTTCTTTGCTAGGGGCAGGAGATTAAGTATATTTTCATCATTTTGTCAATAAAAGAACAGGTAGCTTAATAAATATGAGTATTCTATAATTAGAAAAGTCTTTCCCTCCACAAGTTACCTTAATATTTAAGAAATAGTTTAGTTTGCTTCATTTGTAACTTTCATCCAATGAGAATTATTTAACTATTTGGCTACCCTTTTTTATTCCCAAGTTATTCGCTTAACTTTATTCATTCATAGAAGATAATAAACCAATATCAACTTGATTAAATATTAAAATTTCTCAAAATAAAAGCTTTAGTAGATGAGGGTTATTATTTTATTATTTTCGAATAAAAATATTTAAAAGAATCTACTTGAGATTCAAATTAATTTTTTTCATTCTTAAATGAATGATTATCTCTAATAAGTTTAAGTTTGAGCAGAGTAGATAGAGAGATTTAGTAAACCTTTATAAATTAATATTTTAATCATTAGAAGTTAAATAAATAATTAAATAAATTTCTTACTTATATTATTAAAAATATTTTACATTTCAACCAATGCTTTAAGTATTTTATCTCTATCCCTCATCTTCTTTTTTTAACCAAACAAACAAACAAAGCTGATTTTTTGGAATTGAATTTCCTCACAGGTATTTTATTCACTAATAAACTAATAAATACCTCTTAATTTAAAATATATGTACAAATCTTAATTTAATTATAATTATAATCTTCTAAAGTATTTCTTTCTATTTAGAAAATTAAGATTATTATGTAACCCTACTTTAATAAAATCTTAAAAATTGTATTATTCAATACAAATTTCTTTTATTATAGAGGAGGGAGTATTTAAATAATTAAAGGTAGTATAATTAAATGATTAAAATTGATAATAAAGTAAAGTATTGTTACTTCGAGTAATTATGTAATTATTGTTACTGAGAATAAATAATAATATAATTTATAATTTTTAAACATAACCATTATCGTTTCTATTTAACTTAATTCTATAATATGCTTGAATGCTTGAAATAATATAAAATGGAATTCATATTTACTATTTATGTAAAAATAATTTATCTATATGGTCACTCAAATGAAAGGAGGGAGTTTCAGAATGGAAATTGCATTTAACTAAATATATTTGTAAGGAAAGAAAGTTCCTAATTCATCCTATTATTTATGATCAGGCTGATATTCCAATCGATTGATTGTGCTAAATGATAATTAAATCATTAGATTCTTTCCAAAATTTTGAATCTGATGGGGGTCTGTCTACTTTGTCATCAGATTATAAATCACTTTTATTAATATCCCCCCACAAATTATACATTTGCACAATCATATAACACAAAAGAATAAATGAATGCAGTTTGAGGAGTTATTTCAGCAGAATGATTGTCTACTGTGTTAAATAACAATTTAAGCACTAAATGGAAGGTGGTAATTGAAAATAATCTAAGAAAAGAATTTTTTCAGTTATAAATGAGGGATAGAAAGCATTTCTTCATTTTAATTCTTTTATTAAGAGTGAAACAGGCAAAAGGTAATCTCTTTGAAATAGATGAAGAGGTTAAATATTGATTAAAAGTGTGAACAACATTAATTTAAAACTTGAGGATAGATAAGAATAGAATTGAACATTCTCATTTAATATGGTAATAACCAATATAGGTGTCTCAAATAGATTTAGTTGATTCTAAAAAGGATTCATAAAATTAAATAAGATTTGATTATAAGTTTATGTTAGGTCCTCTTACTATAGATTTTTAATATTTTTAGGTAATAAAAAAAATGCAAACTAGCTATGTAAAAAAGTAATTCAATTAATGTTTAATTTTACTTTCTTTCAATGTAATTTTTAATAGAATGATTAGATTTTAATGAATCTAAAATATATTCAATCATTCATTAAATTTCATAATTTTTTCTTAAAATCAAAGATAACCAGAATGATATATCCACTTTATGGTTGATTATTTGATTGATTAATTTATTGATTAACTAAACAAATGATGGATTGATTGAAAATCAATTCAACTGAACAATAATTAATGATTGTTTGTTTGTATGATATTTGAAATTAATAATAAATATTCTTTCACACACTTTATCAAAAAATCATAAAATTCATATAAATGTATTTACTGCAGTGGCATGAAAGAAATATATTGTAGTTAAACATAAATACCTTCCTACATCTCAATTTTGCTGTCAAATAAGTTTTTGAAAAATATCTTGAAAGAACTTATTATAATCGATCAATAATTCAAAAAAAAGAAAAGTGATTAAAAACAAACACCCTAAAGTAGAGAAGAAAAGAGATAATAAATAAATAAGAAAAGCAAATAAAAAATAAGGGTATAATACATATATCCAGCTAAATAATAATTTGATAACAATATTTACTACTCATTCCAAATATTAAAAAAATTAATCAAATCATCAATCAATTAAACAAAGAAACAAACATACAGTCTAACCATTCTCTCATTTCCACCAAAATCTCCTCAAACAAACCATCCAAAATTCAGCTCTGTCCTCCTGAAATTGTTTGAGAAACTTTCAAATATTCTTTGAGAATGACATCCTTCCCAGTTCTATCTTCAGATCGTTTCAAGTTTAAGAATTTCTCTTAGACAGAGATAGGAGAATTGGTAAAAAAATCATCTGCTGCTACTACTAATACTACTTATCCTAAATTACAGTAATCTAATCTGTCATACTCAAATCCTCAACAAGGATACCCTATTCTGAAAAACTAGTAACTGTTCAATGGATAGCTCGATCTCGAGAATGACATTAAAGTATAATTTTCTGTTTAGGCTTGCAGTTCTAATATAGAACAAAGAGAAAATCAATCTCAAATTTTGAGTAATAGGCTGATTGTAGTACCTAAGGTTTAAAAGCTTGATTAAGTGCTTTAATTTAGTGTTGATTTCTCATTTGGCAATCAGAAATAATCGATAAATTTTGATATTGATATTCGTAATTAGATTTAAGAAAAATTTTGTGATCAAATCTCTTCTGGGTAAATTTGCTAGTGTCATTAATCTCAGCTAACATATTCAAAGCTCTAAGAACTCGACAAACATTCCATTTCTTATAACCAGGAAAGACCAAAACTACGTAAGGGTAGTTGCTATTCAGAATAATCAGATGCAACTTTGATTAATGAACCAAATTATCATCACATTCATAATTTGAACTATTATCCTCTCATTTTAGAAGAAAAGTTAGAAGATCCTTTGTAACCAGCTATCCTATTTTAAAAATTTTAAAATTTTGATAATTCTAAATCAGAATTACCTGAACAGAAATCTCAATTCAAATTTTTTAATAAAAATAAGTGTTAGCTACCGATCAATCAGACAAATAATATTTGTCACAATAATAATAATAATTAAATCAGTCATCCTTATCAAATTCAATAATCCACTAATTAAAAGTTGAAATAATTAAAAATTTAAGAAAATCCCAGTCACTCTGTAGCCCAAACAGATAAATAATAGAAAGCAATTAATACACTAAGTGACAATCTTATAAATAATGAGCGTTCAACAGCTAGTCAAAATGAGATAATTTTCAGTAGTGATTTAAATTTAATCACTAAAGAGGAAATTTATAATATAATTGAGCATGAATTCGGCTATGAAATATTATCTTCTAAAAATTCTACTAATTGCAACTCAAGTACTAGTAGAGTTACTGAAGATTAATTTATCCTAAAATCCTAAATTAAGAATGAAAATGGCTATTTGGGCAGTAATAACGTTTTAAAAAACTAGAAAATCTTTGAAGAGCTCTAAAGTGGATCTAAAACTGAAACCAGCAAATTCGGTATGGAGTTAAATTATTCAAAAGACATTTAAGATGATTTAGATGAAGACATTTCTTACACGGAGGAGTATCTTGCTAGGGCTGAGAAGAAAAATGTTGTTAAGAACTTTGTGAAGGCCTTTAAAACCTATCTTAATGATGACTCAAACTAGAGAAGCATAATGAATCTCCTAGAAATGGAATCAGTCGCAGAAGTAGAGTAGCTTAAAACAAGATTTAAAAGCTATCTGAAAAAGAAGAAATTCAATAACAAATTAATAAAAGATTTACTTGTTAATTAATCTTATAGTAGTGTCTTTGAGTTCTGGTTATTAAATTATGCCAAAGAGTGGTTATACTAACACTCAAAAGTTGGGAACAAGAGCTCTCACTTTATCATGTTGAAGTACTTCATTTAATGCATAGGCCAACCAGACTTATTGGATAAACTCAAGGTGCTTAAAAACACAAAGAAACAGTAACACTAACTGTAGTAATTCCCTTCATCAACTAATTATCTTCTCTCTACTCCAATTGAAGGATCTAGATTCGATTAATGTTACCATGTTTGTTAATCATTCACTTCAAATTAAAACACATGCTCTCAATTAGACAGTGAATAACAATCTCTAAGTTAGTAGTAAAAATTGTTTGAACCAATTTCTATTTCGACCTTTACTACTCTTCCAATTCCAAATGCCTAATAGCTCTGACAATAAAGAGAGGTATAAAAAAAGGTAAAAAGAATATAAAACCTCCTTTAATATTCTAACTAATTTAATAAATAATAACTCTCTTAACCACTTCCTTTATAACAAATTAAATACTAATTACAAGATGTCTCCCACACATACATAAAAACACCTAAACATATATAATAATTTTATTTTTGATTATAAAGTATTAAAAATAATGTGACTCACACCAACCAACCTTTTGTTTAACAAATAAATATTAACTTATAAAAAAATTTAAGATAAAATACATAAAATTCTAAATCAAATAACAGACAGTGGTAGAAAAGTTAAAAGGAGAAAGAGTAAATCAATCAATCAACTTCTATAATAAATGTAATAAATCGAAAATATAAACAGCATTTTGTAAGAACCTCATTTAATTCATAAATCAGCTTATCTATTAAGTATGAATTGGCAAGGTTGAATTGTTATTAAATGTATTGACAAGATCTATAAATAAATATAAATACTACTAATATATTAAATACTAACTTGAAAAATTCAGTAAATTATATAAATCCCTAACTATTAAATATATAAATATAACTAAATAACTAATTATATATCAATTTATAGACCAATCGATCTATCAATTTATCTATTATTTTGTGTTTTATATTAAAACTAAGCAAAAATCTTTTATAATATGATCTTCAATATTTAAACTTCCTCTAATATTTATCATAATTTTGGATTACTTTAAAAATTTCCTTTAAATTTT
This sequence comes from Tetrahymena borealis, assembly GCA_000260095.1. Classification (NCBI taxonomy): domain Eukaryota; phylum Ciliophora; class Oligohymenophorea; order Hymenostomatida; family Tetrahymenidae; genus Tetrahymena; species Tetrahymena borealis. The sequence goes on from JH651357.1 coordinate 52,621, forward strand.
TCAAAAACATTAAGATAGAGTTAGATGGTTATGCTGCTATCAAAAATCTTTTATAATATTTTGATTAACTAAAGTGGGGTTCTATTTAAAGGACTTATGAATCACTTTTACAAGTGGATTTGAAAATGGAAACGTGTATTTTTGAGATTTTAAGATTACTTGATTATTAAAATAAAGAGTTGAATCAACTTTTTTAAACCACTCAATTTCTATTGATTATAGATTATTGCTGCAAAAATCGTATTCAAATATTTAATTCCACTCTTTTTCTTAATAAATATTTCAATAGAAAACCCCTCATTAAGAATTTATCAGAAAATGAAACTTACATAATGTTATTTATAATTCTTTAATATTAAGTTTTTTATAATAGATTAGTTATATGATTTCTTCTAAATCTAATTAAATGTTACATTTCAACCATTTATTTGTAGTTTGTAAGTTTATTTATCAATAATAATAAATTTTATCTTTCTATTTAAACTCAGATCCTCTTCTTACAAAAGAGATTTTAATTCCAAATGTATTCAAATTAACATTAATTTCTATTTTCATTTTTCAAAAAATAATGTCATTTTTTTAAAAAATTGATGGAAAAAAAATTAAATTATTATCTATTTTTTTTTAATGGTTATTGAAATAGTAAGTGTATCATTATTGCATTTTAAATCCAAATTAGCCACAGCTTTTATTGTATTTTTTTATCATCATCTTATACATTTAATACTATTAATTATGATACTATTATCTTGTCTTAAATCATTATTACGCATTAAATATCGCTAAGTAAATAAGTCAGTCAATTTATAATTTTCCATCATTATTTAATTTACTTAATTATTTAAAATCTTTAAAATAGGCAATACCACTTTACCACTTTGTATTAATGTTTATATTTATTTAATAATTTTAAATATATTTTTATTAGAATTATATTTAAATTGAAATTATAATACTTGATCGATTTTATGTTAAAGGTGTATTCAGGTATTCAGGACTTTCATTTCAATAACTAATTTATCATCCCTTAAAATTTAAAAATATCACAAAAATGAATGACAAAAATTGAATATTGAATCGAATATTTTAAGAAAAATCTATTTGAAAAGTAATATTAACATAGTAAAATTAAAATTCTAATATTCTATTTTGAAAATTGCTTGTATACTTAAATTGAATTATATTATATCAGATTCACATTTGTAATCAAAAATAAGAATAATTGCGTTTATATTAAGTCATTTTAATTCACTAAATACTTAGTTAATCAAAGTAATATCTAAATTTCATATGAAAGATAACTTAAAAATGAATCTTTTTATAGAAAATCTAAAATAAACATTAAAAAAATACTCTCTTGTTTTGCTTACTATCCTTTTCAATGCTTAAACTTAAATTCTCTTCAATATAGAATCTATATCTGGCTATTAAAAAATGAAATTTTTGGAATAATCTTAATATTAACTAAACAAATAACTGAAAGATAAATAAACAAATATATCATTATTTTGTATCTTCATTCTAAGGGAAATACTTTTTATACATTTCAATGGATTCTAAAACTACTTGGTAAGCTTTTTCTCTTCCATGGAATTCTTCTACTATAACATCCTTCTTTTCAAGTTTCTTATAATCTTCAAAGAATCTTCTGACTTGCATAAGAATGTGCTATGGTAATTCGCTAATATCATTAAAGTGGTTAAATGAGGCATCATGGGCAGCAACAGCAATGATTTTATCGTCAGTTTCTCCTCCATCGATCATATGCATAACACCAATAACCTTAGCATCAATTAAACAGAGAGGTTCAACATTTACAGAGCAAATAACCAAAATATCTAAAGGATCCTTATCATCGCAATAAGTCTAAGGAATAAAACCATAATTAGCGGGGTAGTGGACAGCAGAGAAAAGAACTCTATCCAAACGAAGCATACCAGATTCCTTATCTAGCTCATACTTGGCTTGAGATCCTTGAGGTATTTCAATAACAGCAGTAACCTATTAAGGAGCTTCCTTACCATAGGAAACATAATGCCAAGGGTTCATTGAATATTTGGGAATCATCTCTAACTAAATATCCTTTTAAATTTTTTATTTTAATTTATTTTTTAATTATCAAATTTTTTTACTATCTTATCTCAACAATAAAAATTATGCTTTTCTTACGAATACAACATTAATTTAAAGGTGGTTTTAACACACTATCGATACCTAAGCGTATATCATTCCTTCTGCATATAAATAAACTATCATAAATCAATAAATGTTTAGCTAACATATTATCAATGTTTAGGTCAGAGATTTGGACGAATGAATTATCTATTTTTCCCTTTTTATATTCTTTTATAAGATATACCAATAGTTTATAAAAACTTGTTTCTTAAAATTAAAATTAAAATAATGAATTCCTTACATAAAATATTGGAAATATGTTTTTTAAAATGAGTAGGGATATTATTAAGCAAATCTAGGTATTTAAGAATATTCGATCAGATTTATAAGAAATTTGAAAAAAATGTAAAGTTAAATTCTCAATAGAAATTAAAATTTACACTAGTATTTATATTATTTTTTAAACCTATCAAGGCAATTAATTCTAAAAAAAGAATAAATATTTTTCCTACCTTTTATTCTCTCAAATTAATTTAAAATCAATAAAACTAGAGAGAGTCATAATATATTGAAAAACTTAAATTTTTGAGAATGCAAAACAAGTCATCTATTGAATGAATATACCTAGTATTAATTTCAATTCTTTAAAACATAAATTATTAAAGTAGCTTATAAAAATTTTAAAATATAATAAAATATTATATCTGTTAATCTTAAGATAAAGTTTTCTTTTACTTAAGGAATTATTCCAATTGTTTTTATGAATTTTTTGGAATTTAATTCCTCCTATTTAGATATTTTATTAAATAATAGTAAACATTTATATAATAGATGTAATCTTTCTAAAAGAAAATTGAGAGAAATTTAATCTTTCAATTAATTATTATCTTGTTGATTTAACATTAAGAATTAAAAAACAAAAATTAAGTATCTAAATGAGAAATATGAGCTAATTTTATCAAATTAGTAAATTAAATTTCTTAACTAATTTACAATTTTTATAAAAAATGAAGATTAATTTTAATAGAATTAAATTCTAAAAATAATTTGTATATCAGCGAATGGATGTGGTATGTAAATTAATATCATAAAAAAATTTGTGGTAAATAATTGAGGGTAGACAAACTAAAAGTTTAATCAATATGCAAAAATAAATGAGTAAAATTGTATTTTGAATAATAAAATTCTTAAAATGATCTGATTTGATTTTATAATGTATTGAAGAGGTAAGTAAGAAGGAAAGACATGCTTGATTTTAACGATCGAATGAATTAATTAATCAATGAAAAAGTTGATAAAATTAGTTAATTTAATTGGATGGATTGAGTGAATGAAGATGGTCAGTCTACTTGATTTTACTTGATTTATGAATGAGTGTAGATAGGTAACTGGATTGATTTAATTACCAATTAGAAAAAATATGCTTAAAAGTTTCAAACATATTCATAAAGATAATTTTTTGATAGGCTATCATTTTTCATTATATTTAATTTAATTGCCAAGCAAGTAATCTTATAAACAGATTAAATCACTAAACAAACAAATTAAACAAAATAATTAAAACACAATTTAAATAAGGTATAGATCTTTATAAATCAAAAGCTCAATTAAAGAAAGCAAAGAAATCAGCTCAAATAGGGTAAAAAACAACATTCCAAGTTTATATTTCTTATTTCATAAGCTAATATGGTTTATAATATAATTTATTATTCCTTATCACCATTTTTATATATTTTAAGATTAATTTAACTCCTTCTTTATTTTTAAATAAGTAGAGAAATATAGCTGAAATCATATAAGAATAAAGAAAGAAACCTTAAAAGATCATTTGAATTCTACAAGAAATCATAAAATAAATATAAAAAATAATTTAAAAATGTCTCTAAATGATTTTGATGTTATAAGGAAGCTTGGTGAAGGTGCATATTCAAGTGTTTTTAAAGTCCGTAGAATTAGTGATGGGTAAGACTATGCTATGAAGAATATCAAAATGGGTAGTCTTTCAGCAAAAGAACAAGAAAATGCTGTGAACGAAGTAAGATTCCTAGCTTCATTGAGTTCATAAGAAATAATTGGATATAAAGAGGCATTTTATGATGAAAAGACTGGAATTTTGCATATAATTATGGAATATTGTGCAGGTGGAGATCTCTTAAATAAGATCCGCAATCTAAAGAAAAAGAACCAGTATTTAGATGAAAAGGTAGTATGGCTGTATATCATTTAAATGATACGTGGATTGAAATGCCTCCACGATTTGAATGTTTTGCACAGAGATTTTAAATGTGCAAACATCATGCTTACGAGAGATCACAAGAACTTGAAGTTAGGAGACTTAAACGTATCTAAAGTTGCCAAAAAAGGAATGCTTTATACTTAAACAGGAACACCCTACTATGCTTCCCCTGAAGTTTGGAGAGATAAACCTTACAATTCCAAATCAGATGTCTGGTCTTTGGGGTGTGTTATATATGAGCTAGTCTCTCTAAATCCTCCTTTTAAAGCACAAGACATGGAAGGGTTATTCAAGAAGGTATAAAAGGGCTAATATGATCCGATTCCCTCTTGGTATTCTTAGGATCTTTCTGATTTATTGAGTTTATGCCTTCAGGTTAATCCTAAAATGAGATTAACTACCTCAGAATTGCTAGAAACTCCTTTTATATAGAAAAGATTGAATATCGCCTAAGAGTTAAATGTCGATTATAATGCTAATAACTTTGATATTAAATAGCAACTGATGAAAACTCTTAAGGTAGGAAAGAATCTCAAATAATTAAACAACATCCTACCAGAGCCTTAATACGAATCCACAGCCTCTTCTGAAATGAATTCCTTCAGCAATGAGACTAATTCTAAAAACATAGTTCCCACTCAATTTAGTGAGAATAATTAAAATGTTTATTCAAATAATAGTCCGCTAATCAGATAAGAACCTCGCAAATATAGCTAGCCTCCAAGAAATCTTAAATAAAATTCACCTTACATAGCACGGAAAGGCAATAATTATGGAAATGGAGGAATACATTCATAGAATCAAATTCCATCATCGAATAATCTATCATCATAACATTAAGTATAATCAGAGATGAATTTAGATGCTTACGAATAGCTACACGATCATCAAAGTAAAGTGAGTAGAAGTAGAAGTATAGAGAATCTTATTTAAAGAAAGCATCCTATGAGCTCCAAAGGATCTTAGTAAAATTTATAGATAGGCAATCAACGCTATTAATAATCTAAGGACTCAATTCCAACTCTCCCTCCAATTAATGAGAATAGAAAGAATTTAATTAGGTCAGTATAAGATAATATATTATCAAATGTTAAACCAATAAACTATAATAAAAATTACGATTAAAGTAATCAGTAGTTGTATATGTAGAAAAATTATAGTAATAATAGAATTGTGACACCAATAGGGAGTCAAAGCAATCTATAAGGTATCGTTACCAATACCAATAGTGTTAATAACACAAATCTCCAGAGAGATAGCAATGTACTACTTTTTGCTGGGAAAAAGCTCGTTTGAAGCAAATTTACTAATTATCTAATTAACTAACTAACTAACATATTTATTTACTATTTTTACTAACTTATACACATACTAACATTGTTTTATTCTAATAGCTCTATTTAGTCATATCCTTAAATAAGAAATTCTTTCTTGGATCTGTTATATTTTATAATAATTAATTCGTCAAAAATATATTGCTGATGATGATATTGTATTTCTGTATCAGTAATAATTGCAAGTTTTTAATTTTTCTTTGATTAATATTTTATTTTATTTCTATTTCTTTGTTTCTAAATTAATTCTAATATTTTAATTAAATTTATTTTTCTTAAAATTAATTTTTTTCAAATTATATTTATAAATCTTTTTCTAATTTTTTTTGGTTTTTGTTTACATGTTTTATATTAAAATTTATTTTTAAAATATTTGGATTTATTTATTATTTTGTTCATTTATTTATCTTTTTAACTAATATATTATTAAATAGGGATTATCCCAACTACTTAGTATTCAGTTCGTTAAATTTTTTTAAAAAAGAACAAATGGTATTGAAAAAAGTTAGTATTTATTAAGGGTCAGTTCAAGTCATATTTACTTTGCTGATTCGAGTAATTTTTTACTCGAGATAGAATTTATTTTTTTTAATAAAAGATGATGCTAGTTGTATTGCTAATGACCTTTGCTAAGTTAAAACTCCTTTTTCTTGTATTGATGCTAAGGCTGTAGGACAAACAGAATGTTAAAAAACTAAACTAGTGCTTTCTGTTCAAACACCTAAAGTGCAGATACATATTTAGTTGTAAATACTTACTGCTCAGCTAAAACAGCAACTGACTGTAGTAATGATACTGAAAATTACCAACTAAAAGGTGCTTCACCCTCTGAATGCAACAACAAAGTTACTGCTGGTGATTGTAACCATCTTAACTCTAAAACTAGTTGTGAAGCTAAAGCTAGTTGTTAATTCAGTGCTTATTCTTGTTCTAAAAAAACTGAAAAATCATGTTTGGTTACTGATAAAGAAGCTGATTGTTCTGCAGCTGCTAAGTTCTGTACCTATACCTCTACAGGTACTTGCGAAGCTAAATCTAACAGTTTTATTCTTTCTGCAGTTGGTTCATTACTTACCACCTTACTTTTTCTTTGAGATAATTTAAGTTGGCTTAAAATTATTCAAAGATTTCATAAGTTTATAACTTATGTATCTTGAAAATATTAGGACTGTTTTTAAGGACTTCCAAAGAGGTTTTTTAATTTTTCATAAATACGTATGATACAAATAATATTGCATCCAAACCCAAATGTTCTTTTATTTGTCCAAAATTTTATTTTTTTATTTTTTTTAATATAAAATATTTTATTGATTAATTTTAATATTATGATTAATGTTTAGTATAATTTATTTTATGTATATTTTATGATTCTTTTTTAAAATGTTATCTAATCTAATATTTTTTATAGAGTTTGTTTAAAAAATTAAATCTTTGAATTTTAATTTTCATGTAACTTAATTATAGAATTTGTATTAATCTTTTGAAAACAATATCTTTTGTACTCAGATATTAACCAAAGTATATAAATACTTCAATTATTTATATTAGTTTTATTAAATTAGTTATGATCAATCAAACTTAAAAAAATCTGCTTTATTAAGATTAAAGTTACAATTTAGATAAAATTTATGAAAAGGAAATGTTTAATAAATAAATACTTACTCTTTTTATAATTATATTTTGACTGTTATCCATTGATTTATTTACCTTCCTCTTAAAAAATTGATAAGTTAGCATAATAAGAATTAAATAATCCAAATAAACATATAAAAAAAAATAATTTATTTTGTTATCTATTAAATTTTAGCAATTTAATTCTGTATAATAATAAAATGTATGAAATTGATTATTTTGGATAATGAACAAACTCTCAATTTAATCAGTAAATTAAATTTTTCTTTTTAAATTAATTTAGGAATTTGATCTAACAGAAAAGTGATTTAAAAATAATATTTGAGGATTGATTTGTTTTTAGAGAGGAAGTTTCTATTGATTTAGAAAGTGATTAATATCTCTATAACTAAATAAAATGAAATGAAATATTTTATAATAATTTAACTAAATAAGTATATAATAAACATCTCATCTTGATTATTTTGAACATATATTTAATATCCTCTTCATATAATTCCTATTTTCTTTATTATTTTGTTTTCTATAAAAATAGGTAAGATAATTTTTATACCTGTTTCTTCTGTAGATAATTATTTGAGGATTAGATGATTTGTATAATTATAATTATGTATACAGTATTCTATATAAAATATCCAATGGTTAAATATCTCTAAAGTAAAGCAATAAATTTATGGAATAGAATTAATATTTTATATCTAATCAATAAATAAAGATTATTTAGAATGCATTTATTTTTAAAATAGTAATTCAACAATATTTTATTTATTAAAATTAATATTATGATTAACATTTTATAGAGATTATTTCATGTATACTTTTTTTATTCAATTTTTAAGATGTAATCTAATCTAAACTTTTTTTAGAGTTTATTTGAGAAATTAAATTTTTGAATTTTAATTTTCCTATAAGTTAAAGATAGAATCTTATATTACCTTTTGAATAACAATATCTTTCACAATCAGAGGAAAAATAATGAAGAATAAAGATATATTTTTTTTCAGAGTAAATAAAATTGTTTGAGTTACATTTAATTATTAGTAATTATATTTTTGAATCTTTAATAGAATACAAGAATATTATATCTTTTTATTATTTAATTGTAACATTAAATAAAAAATATTTTATTTATTAAATCATGATTATTATTATTATCATCATCCTATAATAGAGTTTATTTGAAAGAATAAAATTTTGCTTTAAATTTTATAATTTTTGCAAAAGAGGAGCTACACTTTTATCCCATAAATTTAATAAAACGAAAAGTGTAAACATTCAGAATAAAATTTGATTTGATTAAGAATCAATCATTATCTCTTTGAATTGATGCATCCTATAATTTAATGTATTGTTCACAATATAAAAAGAAGAAAAAGATATGTAAGTAATATTCAATTAAAAATAAAGAAATCTGCTTTATTAAGATTACAGTTAACAATTTAAATAAAATCTTATAAGAGCAAAAATTAAGTAAATAAATGCTATGCTTACTCTTGTTATTATAATTTGATTGTTATTCATTAATTTGTTTACCTTCCTTTTAAGAAATTGATTAGTATAGCATAATAAGAATTAAAAATAAACATAAAAAACAAATCATATTTTTTTATCCATTAAATTTTGACAAACAAATATATTACAATAAATAATGTATCAAATTGATTATTTTGATAACAAGCTCTCAATTTAATCAGAAAATTTAATTTTTCTTGTTTAGGGATTTGATCTAAAAGAACAGAGATTTATAGATAATATTTGAGGATTGATTTGTTTTAGGAGAGGAAGTTTCTATTTGAATAAGAAAGAGATTAATATCGCTATAAACAAATAAATGAAAAGGAATATTTTTATAATATTTTAACTAAATAAGTCTATAATAAACATTTCATGTTCATTATTGTAGCTATTTTGAATGTATATTTTATATTTTATTCATATCATTCCTATTTTCTTTTATTATTTTTTCTATAAAAATAGGTGAGATCTGATAAGTAAAATTATAATTATGTATACAGTAATTTTCTTTAAAATATCCAATGGTTAAATATCTCAATAATTACTAAATTTTTGAATTTGTCATAATCAAAAAAGTCCAGCTGATGCTTTATATAAAAAAACTGTATCTTTGAATTATACTTTTAACTTCTGGCAATTAAATTTATATTGAATTTTTCTTATCTCCAAAAATTAATATTTCATCTTACATATCTATATAAATATGAAGATAAAAAGGAAAAAAAAACAATTCTTACAAAAATAATAATTTAAATATAAAATTTCATCCATATTTAATTTCTTTTAATTAAAAATATCTTCTTCTCATGAAAAATTAATATATTTAAAATTTTTATCCTTTTTTTATAAGCTTGAATTATTATAAAAAATTAATTTCAACGTAAAGATTAATTTCATTGGTATTTTTTTTATATATATCGAATTTAATTTTGAGCTATAATCATTTTTTAATAATAACTTAAAAATCTAATAGAAAAATATGAAAAGAAGAATGAACAAGATTGCATTATTTACTCTCTTAGTTATCTGCGGATCTGTTTTCGCTGATGAATGTACCACTCTCAATACTCAAGCTACCTGCACTGGTAATACTAACTGCAATTATACTGCAACAGGTGGAAAATGTGATAACAAATGTACTGGACTTGCCAAGACTGATTGTGAAAATCCCACCAACAGTCCTAATTGCGACTCTAATACTGAAAAATGCGATATTCCGCTTACTTGTAACACATTTAAAGATAAATAAGCCGACTGCTCAGGTAATAATGCTTGTACTTGGGTTGATGCTGTAGTTGGTACTTGCGATTTTATGAATAAAGCTACTACTGTTACTACTTGCGATGGTAAGAAAACAGATAAGGCTACTTGCGAAGCTAATGGTATGTGTTCTTTCACTGCTGCTACTTTTTAATCTTGCGACTTTAAAGTAGGTTAATGTTCTAGTAATCTCACATCTGCTACTTGTGATTCAAAATTCTGTACAAAGATAGACACAGTATGTGGTATAAAATATACTATAAATTGTGAGGGTTAACCTGATTTAAATAGTTGTTCTCCTCTTAGCGATTATTGCTCTTTTTCAGACAACAAATGTGTTTCATATTGTTCTCTTTTAAAAGATGATGCAAGTTGTATTGCTAATGACTCATGCGAAGTTAAAACTCATTTTTCTTGTGTTGATGCTTAAGCTGTAGGACAAGCAGAATGTTAAAAAACTAACACAGATGATACTTGTATTAGTAGTTTCTGTTCAAAGACCTAAAGCCCAGCTACATGTTAAGTTGTAAATACCTACTGCTCAGCTAAAACAGCAACTGACTGTAGTAATGATACTGAAAATTGCCAATTAAAAGGTGCTTCTCCCTCTGAATGCAACAACAAAGTTACTGCTGGTGATTGTAACCCTCTTAACTCTAAAACTAGTTGTGAAGCTAAAGCTGGTTGTTCATGGAGTGCTTATTCTTGTTCCAATAAAACTGAAAAATCATGTTTGGTTACTGATAAAGAAGCTGATTGTTCTGCAGCTGCTAAGTTCTGTACCTATACCTCTACAGGTACTTGCGAAGC
>JH651357.1:63622-73860 GCA_000260095.1 Tetrahymena borealis
ATCTAATAGAAAAATATGAAAAGAAGAATGAACAAGATTGCATTATTTACTCTCTTAGTTATCTGCGGATCTGTTTTCGCTGATGAATGTACCACTCTCAATACTCAAGCTACCTGCACTGGTAATACTAACTGCAATTATACTGCAACAGGTGGAAAATGTGATAACAAATGTACTGGACTTGCCAAGACTGATTGTGAAAATCCCACCAACAGTCCTAATTGCGACTCTAATACTGAAAAATGCGATATTCCGCTTACTTGTAACACATTTAAAGATAAATAAGCCGACTGCTCAGGTAATAATGCTTGTACTTGGGTTGATGCTGTAGTTGGTACTTGCGATTTTATGAATAAAGCTACTACTGTTACTACTTGCGATGGTAAGAAAACAGATAAGGCTACTTGCGAAGCTAATGGTATGTGTTCTTTCACTGCTGCTACTTTTTAATCTTGCGACTTTAAAGTAGGTTAATGTTCTAGTAATCTCACATCTGCTACTTGTGATTCAAAATTCTGTACAAAGATAGACACAGTATGTGGTATAAAATATACTATAAATTGTGAGGGTTAACCTGATTTAAATAGTTGTTCTCCTCTTAGCGATTATTGCTCTTTTTCAGACAACAAATGTGTTTCATATTGTTCTCTTTTAAAAGATGATGCAAGTTGTATTGCTAATGACTCATGCGAAGTTAAAACTCATTTTTCTTGTGTTGATGCTTAAGCTGTAGGACAAGCAGAATGTTAAAAAACTAACACAGATGATACTTGTATTAGTAGTTTCTGTTCAAAGACCTAAAGCCCAGCTACATGTTAAGTTGTAAATACCTACTGCTCAGCTAAAACAGCAACTGACTGTAGTAATGATACTGAAAATTGCCAATTAAAAGGTGCTTCTCCCTCTGAATGCAACAACAAAGTTACTGCTGGTGATTGTAACCCTCTTAACTCTAAAACTAGTTGTGAAGCTAAAGCTGGTTGTTCATGGAGTGCTTATTCTTGTTCCAATAAAACTGAAAAATCATGTTTGGTTACTGATAAAGAAGCTGATTGTTCTGCAGCTGCTAAGTTCTGTACCTATACCTCTACAGGTACTTGCGAAGCTAAATCTAACAGTTTTATTCTTTCTGCCGTTGGTTCATTACTTGCCACCTTACTTTTTCTTTGAGATAAATTAAGTTGACTTAAAATTATTCAAAGATTTCATAAGTTTTTTACTTATGTATCTTGAAAATATCAGGACTGTTTTTAAGGACTTGCAAAGAAGTTTTTTAATTTTTCATAAATAGGTATGATACGATATATTGGATATGGGAAGGTTGAGCCCACTTAAAACAAAGGTTGATTAAATTTCTCTCAATTTAATCTAATAGAGAGAAATATAATCAACTTTGATTATTTTTTACCTAGTTGGTTCACACTCCCCAGATGCTATATATTAATTCATTATAGGATACATTTATATTGAATGTATTTATTTTTAAAACAGTAATTCAACAATATTTTATTTATTAATATTAATATTATGATTAACATAGAATTTATTTTATATATAAATTTTCTTTTTACTACAAAAATTAAATCTTTGAATTTTAATTTCCTGTAAGTTAAGGAGATAGAATCTTTATTAACCTTTTGAAAACAAAATATTTATTACTCAGAGGAAAAACAACGAAGTTAAAAGAAATCTTTTTCTAAGAAAATTAAATTATGATTGTTACATTTAATTTTTAGTAATTATATTTTTGAACAGTCTCTAAAAAATTATAGAATATAATATCTATTTATATTTTATATGTACCATTAAATAAAAAATGTTATATTTATTAAATAATGATTATAATTTTTCTATAATAGAGTTTATTTGAAAGATAAAATTTTAGAGTTTTGTAATTTTTTGAATCTGATTTCCTATAAATTTTATATTTTTGACAAAAGTGAATCTACTCTTTCTCCCATAAATTTAATTTAACGAACAGTGTAAACATTCAAAATAAAGTTTGACTTGATTAAGAACCAATCATTATTTCTTTGAATTGATTTATCATATAATACTACAACTTCAATTATTTATATGTTTAATTAAATCAGACAGAAATGATAAATTTAAAAAGAAAAAAATATGTTTCCTTAAGATTACAGTTACTAATTAGATAAAATTTAATGAAGTAAAAAGTTTTGTAAATAAATTAATACTTACTCTATTTAGAATTATATTTTGATTATTATCCATTGATTTATTTTTAAGAAATTGATAAGTTTAGCATAATAAAGATTAAGTAATTCAAATAAACATATAAAAAAATAATCTTATTTTATTATCCATAAAATTTTGGCAAATTAATTCTGTATAATAATAAAATGTAAGAAATTGATTATTTTGGATAATGAACGAACTCTCAATTTAATCACAAAATTTAATTTTTCTTCTTAAATTAATTTAGGAGTTTTATCTAACAGAACAGTGATTTAAAAATAATATTTGAGGATTGATTTGTTTTGTGAGAGGAAGTTTATATCTGATTTAGTAAGAGATTAATTTCACTTGATAAGATTATAACTAAATAAAATGAAATAAAATATTCTTTAATAATTTAACTTAATAAGTTTTTAATAAACATAAGATGTTTATTATTAGCTGCTATTTTGAACATACATTTTATATCCCCTTCATATAATTCCTATTTTCTTTTATAATTTTTTTCTATAAAATTAGGTGAGATAAATTTTACACCTGTTTCTTCAAGAGATAATTATATGAGGATTTCGTGAATCGTATAATTATACAGTATTTTAATATAAAATATCCAATGGTTAAATATCTCTAAAGTAAAGCAATACATTTAATTTTGATTTGGTTATTTAAGAAAAAAAGTGCATCTGTTACTTTAAACAAAAATACTGCATCATATAATTATACTTTTAATTTCTAGCTATCATATTTAGTATCTTATTTTTCTTGTATCTAAAAATTAATATTTCGTACTACCTATCAAATTATGAAGAGAAAAATGAAATTAAAGATCGAGGCTTCTTACAAAAATAATAATGGAAATCAAAATTTAAAACATATCTTTTAACTTTTCCTACTTATGTCAGAAGCAATTATATAATTTTAAATCAAAATGATTTTTAATTTCAGAAAATCTTTCTAAATAAGTTTTTTTAATAAAAAGTAAAAATATGATATAACTTAGAAAAATAATATATGTAATATATATGTATGAGTATTTAACCAAGAAATTCCTTTTTGACTTATAAAATTATTATTTAAAATTTTCAATTTTCCATTAAAAATTAAAAAATATACATGAAACTTAATATTAAGTGCATTTCTCACTCTCTTTTACTATTTCAAATATTATTTATCAGTTATGTAAGTACATTTTTGTATAGTTAGGTAATATTAATAGTTATAGATCCACTGAATATAATTGTTTAGATATAATTTTATCAAAATAGATTAATCCAGAAATCAAAAATATTTTAGTTAAACACTATTAAATACATAATAAATGAAGTTTAGGAGAAAATTTAGAAGTTAGCTAAGTAGACCAAAGCTACTTTAAGATAATAAGCTCTAAAAGGATTAAATAGTAGATAAACCTTCTTATTAATCAAGAGATGGATTAATTTTAGAACACTTAATAATATTATAAATTTGTAAAAAATGTTCACTACTCTGTGCCAAAGACTAAAAGGGGTATAGAGGGCTAACTAGACTAGAAATTAACAATCACACATATTTACCAGTAAAAAAATGTTATTAAATTAACAACTTAAAACAAATAGATTGATTGCAAATAAATATTTATTGAAATAATTGCCTAATAGATAAAATCAGTTTTGAAAAGGGTCATCTAATCCTTACCCAAAAGAAGTCTACTATTAGAGGAAAGGCTAAGCTAAAAAAGGAAAAAGAAATAGATATATCTAAAGTATTTTCGCATTCTAGTTTTACCTTAGTTATAATGAGGAATTAATGTTAGAATTATTAAGAAAGATGTAATTATGAAGATAAGAATGAATAATTAATATCTTTAATTAATTTTAATAATTTCAAAATCTATGAATATAAAAGTAATCTAAGAATCTATAAATAATTTCTATCTTTTATGATAAGATTTATTTCACTTCCTTCTTTATTATTAAATCAAATAATATTGAATTTTATTAAAGTACATCATATACCTTCTTTTTATTCTTTTAAATAAATTTACCTAATATTTTATTGATTATCTTTTCTTAAAGTTACGAAAGTTAATAACCATTATTTTAAAAATATCAAAAATATTGAGATTCTAGATATTACAGTTAATAAATTTGAGTAATTAATTCATTTTATGATTCATTTATTTTGAATGTATTTATTTTTAAAATAGTAATTCAAGAATATTTTATTTATTAATTTTAAGATTATGATTAACATATTATAGAGGTTATTTTATGTATACATTTTTTATTATATTTTTAAGATGTAATCTTATCTAATCTTTTTTATAGAGTTTATTTGAGAAATTAAAGTTTCTTGTAAGTTAAAATTAGAATCTTATTTTACCTTTTGAAAACAATATCTTACACAATCAGAGGAAAAATAACGAAGATAAAAGAAATTTTTTTCTAAGTAAATTAAATTGTCTACATTACATTTAATTATTAGTAATTATATTTTTGAATTATTTCCATAGAATTATCTAAATTTTATATTTTTGACAAAAGAGAAGCTACACTTTTCTCCCATATATTTAAAATAACGAAAAGTGTAAACATTCAAAATAAAGTTTGATTTGATTAAGAATCAATCATTATCTCTTTGAATTGAAGCATCATATAATGAAAATATTGATCAAAATATAAAAAGAAGAAAAAGACATGTTAGTAATATAAGAAATTTATACACATAAAATTTAAAATGATTTTATCTAATATCTATACATCTATCTATCTATCATCATTTAATAAACTAAAGTATATAACAACTTCAATCATTTATATTGTGTTTAATTAAATTAGAAATGATCAATTAAAAATAAAGAAATTTGCTTAATTAAGATATACAGTTAACAATTTAAATAAAATCTAATGAGAAGAGAAAAAAAATATATACTAGTCTTTTTATTATCATATTTTGATTGTTATTCATTAATTTTTTTACCTTCCTTTTCAGAAATTAAAAAAGATAGCATAATAAAAAATAAAAAAAAGAAATTTATTACAAATAAATTTATTACTATTAAATTGTTTGAAAATAGTATTTCAAAAATATTTAATTTATTAATATTATAATTATTAGGGATCGACCGAATGTCATTTTTTTAGCATTCGGCCGAAACCTAATAATATTTAAGTCTTTTTTACTCACTTAAAAAATACAATAAACCTGACTGGGTCAGCTTTGTTCATATCCTCTATATATTATTATTATTATCCTATTATTTGTTTATTTGAAAGATATAATTTTAGAGTTTTATTTTATTTATACAGCTCAAAATTATAAATTTTTACAAAAATTAAGAATCTAAATCTATAATTAAGATAATATTTTATCAGATACTAAAACGTCTCCATATTTGATATTATTTTTATTCATGGAAAAAATGTTAGATTACACTAAAATATATATTTCTTCAATTCTTATTTATTGGTCATAATTTAATTACATAAATTCCCATTTGTTTCATAGGGGAAAATAAATTAAAGCAAATCCACTCATTTAATTTATCAAATTATCTTTTGATTCATATTTCCTCTTATTTGTATTTTTAACAAAAGAGAAAATTCACTTTAATCCCAAAAATTAAAAAAAACGAAAAATGTAAACATTCAAAATAAAATTTGGTTTGATTAAGAATCAATCTTTATCTCTTTTAATAGATTCATCATATAATTTATTGATCGCAATATAGTAAGAAGAAATAAATAAAAATGTAATATAAGAAATTAAAATTGAATTAAATATAAAATGATTTTTTATCTCTTTATCTATCATAATTTGATAAACTAAAAGTTTATAACAACTTCAATCATTTATATATTGTTTAATTAAATTAGAAATGATCAATTAAAATTAAAAAATATGCTTCATTAAGGTTACAGTTGTAATTTAGATAGAATTTAATGAAAAGGAAAAGTTTAGTATTCTTTTAATAATTATATTTTGATTGCTATCTATTGATTTATTTACCTTCCTTTTAAGAAATTTGATAAGTATTGCATAATTAATAAGAATAATGTAATTCAAATAAACTATAAAAACATAATTTTATTTTGGTATCCATTAAATGATTATTCATTACAATAATAATATGTATCCTATTGGTTCTTTTGTATATTGAACTCTCAATTTAATCAGAAAATTTAATTTTTTTTTTTGATAAATAATGGAATTTGAGCTTAATAAATCTTCTAATATAACAGCCATTTAAAATTAATATTTGAGGATTGATTTCCTTTGGGAGAAGAAGTTTCTATTTGATTTAGAAAGAGATTTATATCATTATAACCAAATAATCTGAAAGAAAATTTTTCATTAATTTACTAAAATGAATATTTTTGACAATTCATGTTTCTTATTTTGCTAATAAATTTTACATTCTCTTCATTAATTCCTATTTTCTTTTATTATTTTTTTCTATAAAAATAGGTGAGATAAATTTTTGTGCCTGTTTCTTCTGTAGATAAATTTATGAGGATCAGATGAATCGTATAAATATATAAATGTAAACTGGATTTTTTTTAAAATATCCTATAGGTAAATATCTCAAAAGTAAGCAATAAATTTAATCATTTAGTCATTTAAGAAAAAAAAGTACATCTGATACTTTAAATCAAAATATTATAGCATATAATTTACTTTTAATTTCTGGCAATCATATTTAATATTGTATTTTTCTTGTCTCCAAAAATTAATATTTCATACTACCTATCTAATTATGACTAGAAAAATAAAAAGAAAGATTGGTACTTTAAACAAAAATAAAAATGGATATAAGAATTTTAAATATGTATAAAATTTTATCTATTTTTAATCCATTTACACATATGATTTATTCTTATTTTAATTTTAAAAATATTCTATCATACTGTATTAATTATTATTTTTAAAAAATTATTTAATTCTTCAAAAAACTTATCTCTTCCTATTTATTAAAAGTATCAATATAAAAAGAGATAATATTTAGCTATCATATGAGATTGATATGAGATTGGTTGGGTTAGATTAGCTTAAACTCTATTTAAATTTTATTTAATTTCTAATTTTTAATATTTACTATTCCTATTTATATATCTTATTTTTAATGATAGAATATTTCTTAATGAATTTCACATTCAATAAATAAATAATTTCATTATTAAAAAAAGAATTTATTTGTCTTCTAAAAGTTGTCTTCTTCTACAGAAAAATAAATTAATTTAAGAATTTTTAACTTTTTTTATAAACTTGAATTGTTATAAAAAATCAAGTTCTAAAGAAATAATTAATTTCATTGGGATTTTATATACCTTGATAGAGATTTGATCTATAATCATATTTTAATAATAACTTAAAAATCTCATAGAAAAAATTAAAAAAAGAAGAATGAAAAATATTGCATTATTTACTCTCTTAGTTATCTGCGGATCTGTTTTAGCCGATGATTGTGTAACGCTCAATACTTAAGCTACCTGCACTGGTAATTCTAACTGCAACTACACTGCAACTGGAGGAAAATGTGATAACAAATGTACTATACTTGCTAAGGCTGATTGTGAAAATCCCACCAATAGTCCTAATTGCGACTCTAATGCTGCAAAATGCGATATTCCTCTTAATTGTTAACTAAAAGCTGATACAAAAACAAACTGCTTAGGTAGTAAAGCTTGTAATTGGATTGATCCTATTCCTGCTACTTGTGATTTTAAGAATAAGAGTACAACTTCAAATACTTGTAATAATAAGACAGCAGATAAGACTACTTGTGAATCTAATGGCATGTGTGCTTTCTCGCCCCCTGCTTTTAAATCTTGTGATTATAATTAAGGTTAATGTTCTAGTAAAAAAACAGCTGCTACTTGTGATTCATCATTCTGTACAAAGACTGACACAGTATGTACACAAAAAGCACCTGGATACTGCTCATCTAAAAATTAAAGTGATTGCTAGGCTTCTCTTGCTTGCTCTTATACAGGAGGTGTTTGTGTTGAAGTTTGTGATACTTTGAAAGAAGATGATGCATGTAATAGTAATGCTTATTGCTATGTTAATAGTAATTTTGCTTGTGCAGATAAATAAGATGCTGGACAAACATAATGTTAAACAACTAACACAAATGATGGTTGTACTAGTCCTTTCTGTAAAAAGACTCTAGGCTCTGCTACATGTTTAGTTGTAGATACTTATTGCTCTGATAAAACAGAAATTAATTGTGGTAATGATACTGTTAACTGTATATTAAATAGTGCTTCTCCCTCTAAATGTTTAAACAAAGCTCCTTCTACTTAATGTATGGTTCTTAGCACTAAAACTGATTGTGAAGGTAATGATGGTTGTTCATGGACTGCTTATTCTTGTTCCAATAAAACTACAAAATCATGCTTGGCTACTGATAAAGAAGTTGATTGTACTGCAAATGCTAAGTTCTGTACCTTTACTCCTACTGGTACTTGTGAAGCTAAATCTAATAGTTTTATTCTTTCTGCTGTTGGTTCACTACTTACCACCTTACTTTTATTTTGAGATAATTACTGTTATTTCAAATTTATTCAAAAATTGTTTAAACTTATAACTTGTTTATTTTGAAAGTCTTCTAAGACGTATATTTACCTTTCATATTTATGTAAGATGCAAATTTATAATTTTAAACCAAAATTATTTTTAATTCTTTTGAATTTGATAATTTAAATAATACCTAATTAAAATTTTAAAATAATTAATTCTCTTTCAAATTTATTACCAAGAAATTTCTTTTTCATTGATAATTCATATTTAAAATCATCTACAAAAAATCTTCCATTAAAAATTATAAAAATAACCTTTAATACTTTTTATGGGTAATTCACGCACTCTTTTTAATTTGTTATGTAATTTTATTTCTGTATAGTTAGGTATTGTTAATAGTAATAGATATACTGAATATAGATGTAAAGATATATTTTTATCAACATAAATTAATCCACAAACAGAAATATTTTGAAATTTTGAAGAAGAGAATGAGTTAAAATTTTCATAATTTCAAAATCTAAGAATATAAAAGTAATCTGAAAATTGATAAATAATTTCTATCTCTTATGCTATAAGATTTATTTGATTTTCTTCTTTATTAATAAATCAAACTATTTTGGATTTTATTAAAATAAATCAAGTATCTTAATCTGTATTCTTTTTAATAAATTTACTAAATATTTTTAAATGAACTTTTTTTCGTTTATATTTCTATATTAAGTATATACATATATCTACCATAATGATATAAACTAAAGTATGTAAATACTTCAATTATTTATATTATGTTTAATTAAATTAGAAATAATCAATTAAAATAAAATCTACTTCTTCAATATTACAGTTACAAATAGGATAAGATTTAATAAAGAAGAAAAGTTTAGTAAATAAACGCTTATTCTTATTATAATTATATTTTGATTGTCATTAATTGACTCATTTACCTTCCTTTAAGGAATTTATAAAAATAACCTAAACAGAATTAAGAAATTCAAATAAGCATATAAAAAATAAGATTATTTTTTTATAAAAATAGGTGAGATAAAATTTTGCGCCTGATTTTTGTTAGAAGATAATTACATGGGATTAGATGATTGGTATAATTATAATCATGCGTACAGAATTTTTATTTAAAATATCCAATGGTTAAATTTTAAAGTAAAGTAATAAATTTAATGATATCGTCATTTTCGAAAAAAATCACTACTGATACTTTATATAAAAAAACTGTATCTTTTAATTATACTTTTAATTTCTGGCAATGATATTTATATTGTATTTTTCTTATCTCCAAAAATTAATATTTAGAAGTACTGTAAAACCTATCAAATTGGGCACTGTCAGTCGCCAAAATTTTGCCCAATATAGGCAAAAAATCTCTCCGTCGCCCAAAAACTGCCCAATATATCTACTGCCCAATTTAATAGGTTTTACAGTACATATCTAATTATTAAGAGTAAAATGAAAAAAAAGGTTATCAAGAAAAATAAATTAATTTAAGATTTTTAACCTTTTTTTTAATAAGAATAAATTGT
>AHAN01001206.1:0-64400 GCA_000260095.1 Tetrahymena borealis
CCCCAACCCCAACCCCAACCCCAACCCCAACCCCAACCCCAACCCCAACCCCAACCCCAACCCCAACCCCAAAATAATATATCTTTTTAGAAGAATTAAAATAATATATATCAAGTATTAAATGTACTTTACCTACTTAAAAACTGTGCCAATTAATTTATGCTAATGAGAGGTAATCTTAGGCTTTCATATATGCAGATTAATAATCAATATTTTGATCCTCATGATTTGCCTTGAGTGTTATGATTAATAAATAAAATTAAAAATATTTAGTATCTAATAATATTATAATTAACTAATTATTTATTGATTTTTTCATTTAGAAAAACCAACATCTTTTATAAAGAATAAAGAATTTATTCGAATGTTTTTAAAAAATTAGTGTTAATTTAAAGTGTAAACTCAAAATAAATTAAAAATTATGATCTTAATAAATAAGTAATCTTAATAGAAATGTATGAATATTATTAGATTTCTGATTAGCAAATTTGAGATTGTGAAAAAATTAATCTAAGATATTATTTGTTAAATATTTTGTTTGATTAAAGAATATTAAGAGAATAAGGGTTGGATACAAACAAATTGATTTTAAATATTATGGTATAAGAACAGAAGATATTAAGCAAATAAGATGATCCTATTAATTCTAACGAATGTTAAAATAATCTTGATGATTCTATATTGATTTCTGACTATGATATCTCTAATAAAACTGAATTCATTTTTGGAAATTTAATGATATTATTATTTTTTATGAATGCATCCTTGATGATCTATCAAATTATTTAAACTATAAAATTTATTAAATCGGAGAAGGTAAAAGTATTCAAATTAAGATTGACTATATAATTTGTTGCTCTTCTCTCAGTTATTTGTAAAGTAATTTTATGAAAGAAACACTTTAATAATAATACTCTTTATCTATAAAAAATACTAGGCTATATTGCTTCATTATTAATTCTTCTAGTATACTAAGGTAGAATAATAACTAAATAAATGTCATATAGTAGTGAGGCCGAATATTCATAGAGTTTACTGAGTATGCTTAAATAATATTTAATACTGTAGACTGGTTCTTCTTCCTCTTATACTCTTGCATTTTTCCTCTCTTTTTTTGTGTGGTAAATATCTCTTTTATTCTAATTTTATTTTGTAAATCATGTTTAAAAAATACTCTTCAATTAATATCAAACTTACTTGAGATTACACTTTATCTAATTCTAAATATTTTTTGCTAATTCTAATTAGGTATGAAGTACTTTCTGTAAATTTAGAGAAAAAGTGGATTAAAATAATGGGCTATACCTTTCATGTTATGAGCTTTCTCTGCTTTTCCTTTCAAATCGTAGGCTTATTACTACTTATTATATAAGGTGACTCATAATATTCGTAACATCTAATTTAATATTTAAATATTTAAATAATCTATTTGTATATTTGGTTATTTAAAGGCATGCTGCTGTAAGTGCGTCAGTTTTATTTATAGGAGTATATGTTTTAATCACTGTTTACCTAATAAACAGATAAATAGAATATGTATATGAAGTTAATGAAGGATTCAAGAATCAGGTAACATTGTTTTCTATCTTTGATACTGCATACAAATAATTAGTTTTCAGCTAAAAAATATTATTTATTTCTCATATATTTCTACAATACTTCTAAGTTATTATTTATAAAAGAATTTTACTTGATTAATAAAATAATAAAAGTTAAAAAGATATATTTATTGGCTAGCAGTATCTTGTTTGTGTAGGCCCATATTTAATTTAATTATGGTATTTTAAGGTTTTCAAAATATCTAGTGCTTTAAATACGTTTAATATGAAGATAACATCTTTATATTAGAAAATTAAAGTTTTTGGTGGTAATTCTATTTATTATTAATTTATCTCACCTTATTATTCTTAATTATTATATATTAACTATTATAGGATAGCCATTTATTTCTTCTTTGTATTCTTTAATAACATTTCTTTGATTCCTCTCATACTTCTCTTATCACCCAGAAGGAAATTTAGATAAGTTAATTCCTAACAACTCCTAGCAAGTAAATTCATTTAATTTTGGAAATATAAACTAAATATTCTATTTATATAAATAAGAATCATTTGAAGAGGATTTAGTTCAAAGCTAGTAAAGAGAAGAAAATGTTTCAAATTTAGAGGTAGAAAGAAAGGGTACGAATAATTACAATTCTTGAAATTGACCACTTATAAATCTTTTAATTATTAAGAAAATGTATCCTTAAGAAGCATGTAGTATAAATATTTTAACAAATTTCAAATGAATAACAAAACAAATAGTAATTATCTAAAATAAACTCATACACACTATTATTGTATTATTATATATAAACTATCATATTTGTCTCTTATCTATAACTTAAAGCTTTGAATAACTTACAATAATATGTTTGTAAATATTATTAACTTCTTAAGCATGCTGTGTTAAACCAATAATAACTAAATATTCTAATTTATTGAAATTGTATTTTAATTAAAATTAGATACAAATGGTTTAGTATATACTTTTCTTTAAAATTTAATTAAAACAGTTAAACTTATTTAAAAATAATATATTTTTAAGCTAATTTTTAAAGAGATAGCATAAATAATAAATTAAATTGTTAGTAAATCTAGTGTTTTATTAGAAGTTTTTGCGAATAAATACATTTCTTGGCTTTTAATTAAAACAATACAACATGATAATCTAATACCTATTATGAGATAAATAAAAAATCTAAAAGTCAATTATGGTTACTTTAAGAAATTAAAAAAAATTTATCTATTTATTATTTTTTTGAATTAAAATAATTAATTTTTTACAAAAATTCTTCAAACTTTATCATCTAATTAAAGAAATACTATTTTATATTGATATTATTTAGTAAAATTTTAAAGTTTGACTTCGATTTAAAAGAAGATACCTCTTCTAGTTTATATTTTATTTCAGTTCTATAAAAAGATATTTAATTTAAAATAAAATAGATAAATAGATAAAAATATAATCACGAATTCCAATCGATTTAAATAAGTTTAAGAAGATAATTACTAGTAATTTATTTTTTATGAATGATGATAAAAAATAAAAATGATACGAAAAACAACAAAGAAACTAATAAATTTAAAATTAAGTAGTATAGATTATTGCTGTATAAAAATTATTATTTTGGAAATAAATTTAAAATCAAATTAAGATTATTATGGAGATGATAAAGTGATGGATTAATACAAATGACTTTACTATTATGGTTAGTATGATGATGATGTTTACTAATTTTGTAAAAGATTTTTAAGAATAATGAAAACTTTCAATATTATGTATGTATCAAAATGATTGACTGCCTTTGATTACACAATTCGAAAAGATATTTATAAGGAATAAGTATAAACAATTTTTAATACCAATTAAAAAAAGAAATTTGATATATCAGCCAAAAGGAAATAATAGAGTTTGAGAGTAGAAGATCATAAAAAGGAAGCAATTTAATTTTAATAAAGGAATAATAAATTAGAAATAGAGAGAGATATAATATAAATAAATGGAATAATCAATTAGGAATTATACACTGAATTAATAGGATGAGAATTAGTATTGCCTTACTTTGAGTGAAGGAAAATAAGTTTTGCTTTTGGATTTTGATGTATCTACAAGTGGAGAAATGGTATCAGGATATATCATTATAGTTATTCTTTTAACTGCAATTATATACTAAGCTTTAGTGGCTAAAAAGACAGTTTAGTGTATGAAAAATAGTCAAAGTAGCCTTAGATATTTATTGCTTGTATAGATTGCAAGTATGATGACCTTAATTAGTAAAATTTCCTTTACAATTTTTTAAAAAAAATGAATATCTATTTTTTAAATTAGGCTAATTATCATCCTTAATACTCAACACTAGTTACTATTTTGTCTTATAAAGTAATCCTCAAAATTACAATAAATAAAATATTGAATAAAGTAGCTTATATAGTGTCTTAACAGCCTATGATGTAATTCAAACACTCAGTGTCTTGTTCTACATAATCACCTATTATTTAGCTTTAAATAAATGGTAAGAGATTGTCAATAATTAATAAAATTAAGCACTTAATCCTATATAAAATTAAAATTTTGTGATATACAGATAAGAAATAGAGTTAACTTTCAAATAGATTTATTCCAAAATTTATCCTCATACCTATATTCTTTAATAAACTTATATAGGTTAGAAATCCTCAGAATTACTGCCGGTACAAGATCAAACATTAGAATTTTCACTTTGGCTATGCATTTTATATTTATTTGTGCAATCGTCCTTATGCTTATAAATATGATATTAATTGGGACTAATACTGAACTTACTCTAGAGTAATTAATTTTTTTTATTCCTGATAAAGAACTTTAAACAAAAAAATTTATTATTTATTAAAAGTCACTACTTTATTTCAGGATCTATCTTATTAACTGGTGCATACACCGTATATTTAACATATATGCTCACTACAAATATTGAATATATCTATGAAATCGACTATCAGTTTAAGAGAAAAGTAAAGAAATTTTTTAATAAAAATTAATATCATATATTTCATTAAGTAGAGTTTAATAAGAGTATTTAATTTAATCTTACATAAAATAAATAGTTAAAAATATAACTGAGTATTTTGGCAATAGCTTGTGTAATCAGAAGTATATTTAACCTTATTTTAATGCTTGTTGAAATTAAATGCTATAAATATGGTGGAGATGAGGGCAGATTAGAAAACACTAATGTTGGATGGTAAGTTTGATTATTTAATAAGATATATTATTTACCCTTACTAATTTAATAGGAGTATTGTCTTCCCTTTCTTAGTTATTGCTAACAATAGTGCTGTTATATTGTTTTCAGTTTTATTCTCTCCAGGAAAAAAATTCAGGCAGAACAACATTTAAGAAAATTATCACTGTAAAATAATATTATATTAATCCTTAAAGATTAACATGAAATCAATAATTATTTTTTATAAAAAGCTTTAAATGAAGATAACTGAAATCATTTTAACATTTTTTTAGTCTATTAAATATCACTAAAAGATTGTTTCATTCCATTACTTTTCTTTGTTTTATACAATCCTATATTAGAACGACCTTAAACCATTCTTAAGAAAAATATTAACCCCATCAATAGTCTAGGCAGTTATTCAACCTGTCAGTCAGTCTGCCATATATTTTATTTACAAAAAATTTAACAAATTAAGAGTATTATTTATTTGTATAAACCTTTCTATTAATTTTATGTATTTGATGTTCCCTTGAATTTTCAAATCATCCAAAATTTATTTCATTTCATATGTTTAATTTAATTTATTGATTAATTTAACCAATCAATCAATCAATCAATCAATATAAACAACTTTGACAATTAAGTAATATTTTAAGTATTAATTTAAAAAAACTTTTTAAAAATAAATCTTCTTACATTATAAAAGTTAGTACAAATAAACATCAAAAGAAATCATTTTTTTATTAATAAATTGATTTTGAGATATCCTTTTTTATTCTTTTTGTAAATATTTATTAAATCCATTTAATTTTATCACAGTTTAGAAAATTTAGTTTATATTTAACTCAAGAATTTCTTAGCTTCGGTATGGAGTGAATAATTAATAGTTAATTTTGAAAGAACAGCAATAGCTAAGAGTGAAAGACTCCACTTAATTCCAGTAGATTGGTTAAATTAGGCTGTTGCAAACAAAGTTTTAAGTACATTTTATTTAGTTTCAGTGTAAGGAGGGTATCTAGCTGAGAATGGGAAGCAATTTATGGGAAGCTTGTTAAATACAGGCTTTAAATGAGAGCAAGAGTCAAATCCAGTTTTACCATGGTATTTACCATTACCACTATTACCAACACCTCCAAAGGGGAAGTTAGGGTTAGTAACCTAGAAAAGAGCTTCATTAACAACATAAGCACCTGAGCTGGTTTATTCTTCAACAAGACTGGAATGTTTACTACCAAAGTAATATAAAGCAAGAGGGTTAGGTCTTTCATTAATGAATCTAATTACTTCCTTAATATCAGTAAATTCTAATATAGGTAAAATTGGTCCAAAGATTTCTTCTTTCATTATTCTAGAATCAATAGATGGTTAATCAATAATAGTAGGTGAAACATATTTATCTTCTACATCATACTTTCCACCAATTACTACTTAACCTTTATGATCTTAAGCATTTAACAAGCTAACAAGTCTTTCAGTGGTTGGCTTGTTTATAATTCTATTGAAATCCTTAGACTTTTATGGATCTTCACCATAGAATTCAATAACCTTTTCTTTCAGTCTTCTAACAAATTCCTACTTAATAGTCTTGTGAACAAATACATAGTCACAAGCAATGCAAGTTTAACCAGCATTCAAGAATCTTCCTTGTGTAACTCTTAAAGCAGCATTTTCAAGATTAGCATCAGAATCTACAATAGTAGGACTCTTTCCACCTAATTCAAGTAAACAAGGTACTAAATTCTCAGCTGCAGCTTTTGCTACTAATCTACCCTATTATAATAAATAATATATTAATGATTAAACTGAAAATGGAATACTTTTTTAGGAAATATCTTAAATTTTTTAGATAGAAAAACTCCATTTCTTATTTTAATGTATCAAATTATTTATTTTAACTGATGATATAATATTAAAATTTTGGATCATCATTAATTCTTTTATAATAGATATCCATTTAAATTCCCTAACCTATTTTATATTTCCTATTATTATGAATAAAATTAACATTAAAATACCTTTTCAGGACTTCCAGTGAAGATAATCAATCCCCAAGGTAATGTTGTGATTTTTATTGAAACTTAAACTTATCCTTCAATACATCTATAAGCAGAGTTATCCAAATATTTTTCACATAATTTTTTGATAACGTTTGAAGTATGAGGTGCAAGCTCGGATGGTTTTACAACAACGCAATTACCAGCAGCAAGTGCCTAAGCTAAAGGAGGAATGGCAGTATATAAAGGATAATTCCAAGCACTCATAACCAAAGCTGTTCCATAAGGCTAAGGCTTGATATAACTAGAGGCAGGACCAGAAAGCAGGGTGGTATCGAGAGGACGAGCTTTAACCCAACTATCTAAGTTATTTAAAGTATCTTCAATTTCAGAAACAGTTATTTTATAGCTAGTCATAAATGATGTAAATTGCGAACATCCTAAATCTAATTCTAGTGCTCTGTGGAATTCATTTTCCAATTCAGTTAGACCTCTCAAAAGATTTCTTAATTACTATTTACGGAAAGCTAAAGGTTTAGTTTTTTAGCTTAAAAATGTTTATTTCAGTTCTTAAAAAACTGGATCAATAATGCTAGGATCGTCTTAAATTTATGGAATTGACATTTCTAATTTAATATATTTCTGAAAGTAATTTTTTATATTTTAATTATTAATTTTTTGATAATTAATTGTTTATTATTAAGATTCCTCACCAATATTTGAAAGATTATAAGATATTTCTTTCATATCTTTACATTCTTTTGTTATATTTAGTGTTGGAAAAATATTTGTAAAAATTGATGAACTAAATTAAGAAGAAATTTTAGTAAGAATTTGTTTACAATCAACTAAATTTTAAATCTTAATTTTAAGTTCCTATAATCAACTGTAAACAAATTTAAAATCACTGGATAGTTAATATTGATCTAAAATAGTCTCAGGATAACCTCTTTCTCATAGAAGAAGCAAAAATATATACTAGAAATTCTATTAAATCTTTATTATTGAAAATAATTTAAATTCTTCCATTTTTCTTTTATTTATTTAGGATGTTAGGATAGATTCGTTTACTGTTTCTATAGAATATATTATTTTTTAAAAACTTACAGAAATAGAGGAGTAAATAGAGAATGGAAAGTTTCAATCTGTTAGTTAATTTTAGAATATAATTATTTTTAAATTTTCTTTTAATATTAAAATTCAAGTTTAATTTTTACACAATTTTCATTTAAGAAATAGATTTAAAGACATTTTGAAAATAGAAACATAAATCTCTCAAAATTTTCCTTTTTATAGTTAATTATATTTTGTTCAGCTCGGGTAGCTCAGTTGGTTAGAGCGTGGGTCTAATAAACCCAAGGTCGAGGGTTCAATCCCCTCCCGGAGCATTTTTTGTACTTCGTGTATATTAATTTTGATAAAATCATCTTTTGAAAATCTATTTTATTATCATTCAGCTCGGGTAGCTCAGTTGGTTAGAGCGTGGGTCTAATAAACCCAAGGTCGAGGGTTCAATCCCCTCCCGGAGCAGTTTTTTCATTTAAAATTTTTAAAATGTAATAAAATCATCTTTTGATAATCTATTTTATTATTATTCAGCTCGGGTAGCTCAGTTGGTTAGAGCGTGGGTCTAATAAACCCAAGGTCGAGGGTTCAATCCCCTCCCGGAGCATTTTTTTTTAGTTTCTTAGTTTTTTAATCTAGAATAATTAATAAAAAAGAATGCTCCGGGAGGGGATTGAACCCTCGACCTTGGGTTTATTAGACCCACGCTCTAACCAACTGAGCTACCCGAGCTTGATGAAATAATATGATAAATTTTACACGCTTTTTCTTAGAATTCTTGAAAAATATAATGAAAATAAAAATAAATTTAATTTATTAAGATCTTCTTTGTTAGAAAATATAAAAATTAAAGATTCTAATATTGTAATAGGTGAAAAAAACTGCTCCGGGAGGGGATTGAACCCTCGACCTTGGGTTTATTAGACCCACGCTCTAACCAACTGAGCTACCCGAGCTAGATAATATACTAAATATTATTTAATTTTTTGTTTACTTAGCTTAAAAAATCAAACAATTAATTATGCCACACTAACTTTCATTTAAAATAAAAATTATAGAGATTAAAATTAAGAAAATGATTTTAAAAGCAATTTAATTTAAATTATAGTAACCACATTTCAGTTTTATTTAATTAGTAAGTAAATACTGTATAAGTTAGTTAGGGTTTCATAGAAAATTTAAAGATATGTTTTGATTTTATCTGATCTCATTTGTATCAGATAAAGATTAATAAATAAATAGATGCAATTAAATTTCATTGAAATTTGATCAAAAAGCATCTCCTAGGATGCTATTGGATGATTTTTCTTTTCCTTTTTACTATATAGGAAGATGTATTATACTATCTAATGATAGGAATTGTTAAAGTAGGTGCAGAGTTTTATTAAGAAGAATTGTATTAATCAGATAAGGATATCGCTTTGAGAAAGGAAAGTTATTAAGGAATAAATAAAATCCAAGAGAATTTATGTATCTATAGATTGATATTGTTTATTAATTAGAAGAAGATTTTGCAACAAAAGAAATAAAAAGATAATAATTTACAATAAACAGAATATAATTTCTTTGATCATAAAGCAAAAAACAGAAAAGTAGGGAAAATAAGATAAAACGTAATACAGAAATGGACGGATTAGTAGAATATTGCAATAGATACAATGGTATTAACAAGATTTTTAAGCTTGTTCAAGGTGCTACCTTGCTTAAAGCTCCTCATATCACTTAAGCTTTCGAAACAGCATTGATTTTTGCTTAATAACTTAACATCTACAGAATTTACAGATTTATTGAAAGCACAGCTCTTGATTGGAAGATCACTAGCTTGAGAGTTGATAAGGATTTAGCTGTTTAGCAATTTGCTCCTTACCAAGCTCTTGCTGAAAAGTTAGAAAAGGAAATTAATTTGCATAAGAACTCCCAAAACAAGTTATCCACTGGTTTATCTTATATTGAATTAGGTATAAAATTTAAATCAGAACTATTTTAATAGCATGTTTCATCAAAAATTCTTATTTTTTTTAGGTAATCTTTACCTCAAGGCCGGTGATGTTACAGAAGCTTACAGATCTTTTGAAAGAGTTTACAACTATTATGAATCTGGGTAAATTTAATTTAGAATTAGCTTAATATACTCTCTACATTTTATCTTCCTATTTGGATAAAGAGATTTTCTATAATGTTTTTGATTAGAGGGATTGAATAAAATATTTCTTAAAACAAATAAAGTTATTTATAACATTAATATTAAATAATTCAAATAGTGATATCTATTCTTTCTTCCCTCAATGGAGTGCTTGTATGCTTGTTGAAAGAAGATATGAATAACTTAAATAAATATCCCCTAAGGAGCCCATTCCCGTTGACAAGAAAAAGAGAGAATAATACACTACTCTTATTATCTTCCAAGCCCTTAGATGCCTCTACTAAGGTGATATGAATGAATTCCTTCAAATTATCAAGGATGAAATTTAACATGATTGCATAGTTGAAGATGAAAATCTATTACTGGTTTCAAATCTTCGTGAAATAGGTAAATTCTACATTAAAATATTTATTAATCTATTGATTAAATTGTTAAAGTTAGCAAATTGATAATCCTAGTTTAGCTTTCAGATTATAAAATGGCTTTTTACTATTCATTTTTTCAATTAATTACACCAATTACCTAAATAAAAATTAAAATATATTATGAATAGGTGTTTTTATTACTGTTTGTGCATTGGCTCGTTAAAGCAGAGCTTAAGTTTAGGAATTATTGAAGAGTGATAGCATCAGATTCTTTGTAACCTAAGATAATGAGTGCTTAAATATTTTAGAAGGATACATTAGCTTAGAATATAAATCTCTTATTTCCAAGCTAAAGGCTTTCTATCAAGAATATAACTAAGATTTCATTTTCAAGAGATTCAATATTTCTGAAGTTGTTACTGAAAAGTTAGTAAAGCAATACCTACAACCTTATAAAAAAGTTAGCATTTAAAAGGTTGTTAATATCATGGGATTACAACAAGATGTAGCCTTAGATTATTTGAAAAAACTCATTTAAAATAATTAAATTAACTTCCTCTATGATCCTATTGATGAAGTTTTAGTACAAAAAGTAACTGAAAAGACCAAGAAATACGAAACTTACTAGAAGGCTGTTAGCACTATTGCTAATTTCTTACATAAAAAATAGAGATAAATGCTTAGATATCATTTAGGTATTGTCCATGTTGAGAACAGTAGCAAAAATAAATAAGAAATGACTGAGCTTGGTAACCTTCATGGTTTCTCTAACCTTTCTAAAATTGTTAACTAATTCATGGATATGGGTGGTAACAGATGATCAATCTAACATTATTAAAATATAACCGCATAAATTATAAAAATGTTTATATAAATGTTTTGATGAAATATAAGTATCTAACTTAGATGAATTACATACGCATATGCCAATTTTAAATTCGAATAACATTTTAATGAATGCTTTAATCCTTTTAATAAACAATATATATATTTATACCTTTAGTAATATGAGAATTATTTATCATTAAATTTTACTTCTTTTCTATTTGGAGTAATAAATAAGCTAAATTTTTATCATTAAACTCTCCATTAATTTTGCAACTATTTAATATTAGTGAACAATATTCTTTTTTGAAATTTATTTTGTGAATAAGATTGAGATAAAATAAATATAACAAACAAATTAGTTATGTAAGCAGTTGTGAGACAATT
Source organism: Tetrahymena borealis (assembly GCA_000260095.1). Taxonomy (NCBI): domain Eukaryota; phylum Ciliophora; class Oligohymenophorea; order Hymenostomatida; family Tetrahymenidae; genus Tetrahymena; species Tetrahymena borealis. Next base: position 11,530 of record AHAN01001206.1, read on the forward strand.
AAATATACAAATTTTCATTTTAATATAATATTTATTCTCTAGTATTAAAGAATTTTATACTATTTTAAGATATTTTGTTGTTAATTGAGATACTTACCTCAAAGATAATTAATCTCTTTATGAACAAATAATCTATATTTAGAATTTATAGAATCTGCTAATGTTTTAGAGTTTGAGTGTGTTAGAATATGATAAGAGACATTTTCTTCCCCATAAAGGCAGAAGTATTTTTAAAAACTTGCTTAATCATCTTTAAGATATTCTTCTTCAAGAATACTCAGATCTGTTATTGGTTAGATAAAATCTTATTTATATAAATATTTTATTATTGCCTTTTCATAGATTATTGTGAGTTCAGCATCTTTAAATTTAGATACTCTTTTATCGCTGAATATCTTAACTACATTCTATTTATATTTTAATTGCTTTATAAATATAGGATCAAAGATATACTAAATCACAGGAGTTTACTCACAAGAAAAATCATCAACATCTTTAAAGCTACAACAAAAAATTCCAACTAAATTTCCAAGAATAAATATATTAAACTCTTCGTTATGATACTAAAAGTCCAAAGACTTTAAATCTTGAATAGTATTGATACCTAGATTTTTTAAATCCTTTCTATCCATTTTCATCTAGAATGACTCTAATTAATGCATATCTTTATTCATTTTATAGCAAACTAGTGTAAAATCTTTACAAAGCCCAAGTAATACTTAGTTAATTTCATCATATTAAACATATAAGAACTCTAAATCTAATTATTTTTTGGATTTTGATGAAAACTCTGTAATTTTATTAGATTCATAAAGAAAAACTTTAAAATCATAATTGACTCCTATTAAATAATATTTGCTGTAGCTTGGATGCAATGTATTATTATAGGAGAAGTAACCTAATTTGCAGTAACTTTGAGTAATCTAGTCTATATCACCCAAAGATTATTCAATAATGACTCTTTTACTTTTATCATTGAATTTCATTTTATCCAGATTTAAAAATAGTTATCCATCAGCTAGAGATATTATTGACATACTGTTATTGTTAACTAGTAATACATCCGTTACCACTCCATACGGGAAAAAATTTTCTGGTTTTGGTTAACTTTTATCTGGCTTTGGTAAAATTTATCGAAATGAAATTTCTTGCAAATGCTGGTTTTGGGGATGATGTTCCTAAACTGTTAAATTTATACCATCCCAACCAAAAAGACTAAATACAATATAATAACCTTTTTCCTTATCCTCCAAATAAGATTCTTTGATTACAGTTGTTATATCTGAATTTATACCTCTTGTGTATTTATGAATAAAAAACTTTTCGTTTTTCACTATTGGATTCATTAAAACTTTGCTTTTAAATTATGAATAATATATCTATCTTTTTTTTTTGTAAAATATAAATTTTGTTTAATTTTTAATTAATTTGATGATAAATGTTTGCTTGAGGTATGTTAGAATAAAAAGTATTTCTTATACTTCTCTAAAAATATTTTTAATGATAAAAAGATTTTTTGGAATTATTTTTAAATTGGATTTAAGTCAACATATGAACTAATAAATTAATAGGTGAGAAACACAAATAACATAAAATTTAGTAAGTAATCCTCAAAATGTAAACAAAAAAACTAACTATATTAGAACTATTTTACTACTATTACTACTTCTTAGATCTAATATAATTACTAAGATTAAATATTAGCCTATTATTTTTTTTGGGAAAATTGAAATGTAATTGTAAAGCAGTTTAATTTAATCTGTGAAAACTCAATCACAAAATGCATAGATGAAGCCTTTCTCTGAGTCATACTTGAATTTATTATTATCAGAGCTATTAGCAATATGATGAATCATATGGATAAATTTTTATCCAAATAATTTGTAAATGTAATTATAAGCTATTTATCCTTATCTTGTATTATTTATCCATATATTTCTGCTTTTGAATTCTTTAGTTAACTTATACTAATCAACACTAAATTATTAGACTATAGTTACTTCATAGGGATAATTATACTAACAAGGATATGCAAAAACTTTTTATACCAACCCTCTTTTTTAATCTACATGAATAATTTATTTGACATTGATTACTTTATTATTATTTTATCCGAATTAATAATATAATTTATAGAGAAACTCTTGATCAAGTATATAAATATTGTAGCCATATTCATCTTGGCTATAGTCGATACTCACTATATTTTGTAATAAATAATTTTTATCATTACTTAATAGTATCTATTCCTAATTATCTATTTCTAATATTTATGGTTTAAGCTAGCCTTCAAAAACGGAATTTTTATTATAGATTATAAAATTTTTATATTTGTCTACTATTAAAATTGAACTTTAATCTGAAGATGGGATCATAAATTCAACTTATTAATGAATACTATAGGAAGGTTAAAATGATAATGTCTTTTCTATCTGAACAAATTAAATTGTTGAGACATTTCCATTTTAATCTAAGAAAAACAAATATGACCCGATCTCCAAAGAAATAAATCCTAGTGTTTCTATAGAAATTCTATATTAATCTTCAAATATCATAGAGAATTTTAAATCTTTTTTAGATTCAAAATCTTAACACATTAGTATCTATCCTCCACTATTAGACTAGACTAAAAAATTTTTAGAATTATAGGAGATTTGGATCATATCTTTATATAATGAAACAAATTCCTAATGTGGTCTCAGCTTTAAATATTTGTTTGATTCATCAAACTTCAAGAAAAAGTTGAAATATCCAGGGTTGTTGACAGTAATTAATCCACAATGCAGAGATGGCTTATTATAAGCTATGATATTCATGCATTTTCCTGAAATTTTTTATTCAATCTTATCCTTTTCCAAAATCTTTTTCATTTCTACTTAATTCTATTTGGGATTTTATAAAAAATATTATTTGACTTTTTGATGAGACAAAATATAATTTAAAATAGGTAATTAATCTAGATAATAATGTATGTTTATTTCGTAAATAATTCTAACAACATTATTATTTAAGGATAAAATAAATAATAAAGGTATCTTAAATCTTAAACTAATAATTTAATACTAATAAGCAAAAACTCAAAAAAATAAAATAAATACCAAAAAAATAATTTATATTAAAAAGATATTTTCATTCTAACCAAATTAATATTCACACTTTTAAATTTACATATTCTAATACGTCTGCCTTTAATCCGGTTAGATTACTAACTATTAAATGGAAAGGAATACCTTCTATAATTTAGAAGTAATATCTACTGTATTCAATTTATCTTTCCTCATTTCTCTTTATTACTATTTCTAGTTATGAATCTTAAAAATTGAACAGTTTATAAGCTGTAATTTGGTGTTAGAAAACCACAACAACATCAAATTTAAAATACTATTATTAATCTTTACCTATAGAAAATAAATTTACTACTCCTCCATAATTCAGTTTTAGAGAATATGAACATTAAAGCTAGAGACTTGGTCTCTATTAGCTTTAATCACGAGGATTTAAAGTAAATCCGCATATTATTTACTCATTAGTTTCTTCAACTCTATAAACACAAACTATATAATAAATAGAATCTAAATAAGAAGCATCAAATTAAATAAGTTAACATTTTTAAATTTATAGCATCTGAGTAACTTAATCACTATAGTTGTATTTCACAGCATTTTATAACTCTAATCTTTCTGATTATATATTTTTTTCAATTATACTAAATTATTCTTGACATGTAAAGCCACATAGTATTTCTTTATTTCTAAGGTATTTCCTAAAATTGAAATCTGATTAAGGCCCACTTCTTTCTCTTTAAATCACAGAGAATTATTAGTCAATGATCATTTAAGTAGTCGATTAATCATAATGCTCTAATCTAAGAAGAATATAACCTTTATTACTAAATCCCGATATATTTGTAATTACTTTATTGATATTAGAATGTGGCTCTATTAAGCTAATGTAATCTTCTGTATTGATTTTAAGTCTTCTTTCCTTGAATTTTTTGTAAACTATTAATGACCCATCATAATGTGAGCATATTACAGAATCGTAATTGATTTCAATCATACTAGTGACCAAATTAAATAGTTCATTCTCTTATTTTCTATTCTAATAGCAAATAAATTGAAATTCTGATGTCTATAACCGGCTTTAATCTTAGGCACATCCAAATAGTAAGCAAGGCATTGTATCAGTTGTTATACAAATCATAAACTAATTTGCTTGGCTTCTTTAAAATGATTATCTAGAAAACTCATATATCCCATTTACTTTTCCTTGCAGTTTTTAATACCCTTTTTTGAAAAGTTAAATCTATTCCATATTGATTCTTTTTTTTTTAATATTTTTTAACTAATAACCTAAAATGAAATTTGATAAAGTTGGAAAGATATTTGTATAAAAATTAATTAAAAATATTTTTAAAATCAAAAATTTTTCTGTAAAGAAAAAGCAAATCCGCAAAATAAAAATAAAATAGAAGGTCTTAGAATGCTTAATTTATGCAAAAGGTGCTTCAAGTTTTTAAAATAATTTTAAGTTTTTGATTACCACTCCCCTAAAACAAATAAAACACCCAAATGTGTAGACAATCAATCAATATTTTAATTTACTCCATACCCTAACACATTTTCCTCTAAGGAATTGTAATGAAAAAGCATCTTTTGAATAAGCATAAATAAGATTCTAATACTCTTCTCTAGTGGAAAGGAATGAGGTAGCTGAATAGATGTATTCTCTTTTTCCCATATATCTATTCTCATGCGAGTCTCATTCACAGATTCCAAACTAATTAATGGTGAAAAAAGATAAATTCTTTGATTAGATCCATTAATTAGCATGTTTCTGCACTAGATTCTTTATCCAGCTTCACACCAATATGCTCTCTATTCCTCTTATAAATTAGGAAAATTAGATAGAAATCTGCTATAATTCCCTGCTGCTCCAAGTATCGCTCTGCTCAATAAAGAAATAAATAAATACAAATAAGAAAAAATGAATCTACAAAGAAACTTAAAAAATGATAAAATAAAATTTAAATAAATTTGAAATAATTGAAATAATTGAAATAATTGAAATAAATAAAAATAAATAAAATAATCTGATATGAAAGAAAGAAATAAATAAATTAAAAATACAAATGAATATAAAATCCAAAAATAATTCATACAAATTAATTAAAAGATAAAACAAACTTCCAATAGATTCTTAAGTGCATTGACTATTAATATATAATTTCATTTTTATTTTATTTTCAAATTTGAACTCAAGAAGGTATGGGGGAATTGTTTGAATAATTTAATTTTGGATATTTCTCTCTCAATTTAATTTTTAAATGTACTTAACTTTTATGAAGTTGTATTGACAGAGATATAAATAAAATAATCGTATGAACATTTTAATTGATAGAACTTGTATGGATTCTAATTAATTATTGAAAATAAATAGATTTTGTTATACTCTTATATAATAAATGCATGCGTGTATACATAAAAAACTATAATTACTTTCTTATTACTATTAATTTTTATTATAATCCAAAATAAATAAGAATATTAAACTAAAAATAATCTAATAATTAAGATTCAAATAAATTAAATTTCATTTATTCTTAAACCAAGTACTTTAGATTTTTCTTTGATCTATTCTGATTGTTCATAATTTGTACATATTAAAATATCCAATTGAGAAGAAGAATTTTCACAGAAAGATTAAACTTTTTTTAAACAATTATCCAAATCTAAAACATCATTTTCTGTATTGAAAGTTATCATATTTAAATACTTTTTATTTTTTAAATGGTATTTTAAATTCTCTAGTTTTTCTTAAGGAGCAAAGATAACTCCTGTTTGTTCTAAGTGTACTTTCTAATCTATAGGTTTATTTACTCTGCTATCTTATTCGTAAGCACCACTAATCTTCCATGCAGGAATTATAGTACCATCTTTTGATATTGTGTGCTAATTTTAATAGGTATTAGAGGCATTACCTAAATATGTAAAACCTTTCTCATAAAGTGAGCAGTAAGGTATATTAAAATCAATTAAAAATTCCCAGATTTATTCATAGGTCCAATCAATAATAGGGTTTATTCTATAGAGAGGAGGATAACCTAATTATATAAAAAAAATTATTAGTTTAATAAATTAAATCTAATAGAGTAGAATTATAGATTTAAGAAAAGAAATTTCTACCTTTATCTGAGTCTGAAGGTGATACTTTTTCTAGTTTTTCTAATTTTTTTATAAAGTAAATTATCATTGAATACGCTACATGAAATATATTCAAAATAATTATTATTACCACAATAAGGATCTGCCCTTCTCTAACCCATAATAACTGCTTAAAGTGAATAATCATTTACAAGCATAGTTAACGATTTCTTAAAATCTCTTTCTACGCATATTTCTTCTAAACTAAATTCTTTTCTTATGCTTTCTTTAAAATCTATAGCTTCTTTAAAAGGATTTGGTTCTTCGAAGTAAATGGATTTAAGAGATTTGAGAGGGAAATTTTATTATTTTTCTTCATATTATTGATTCAATCTATTAATAAAAATGGTAATTATTACTTTGCAAATCTACCATTAATACTATTTTAGCTTTTTTTAAAAAATTATTTCAGTTCGCTAACATACAAACATGTTTACTTATATAAAGCTGTATAGGTTAAGTATAATACTACGGTTGCATCTTTCCCTCCATTAAAGCTAATAAAGAGAGTTGATAAGTTCCTATTATTTAAGAATAAAAGATATTTGTCTAACCCATTAAAAAACACTACATGATGTTAAGATTGATTTTATTTAGTCAACAATATTACTTGTATATGCTTAGAGTCTTCATTAAGAAGGAAACTGTATCCTTTATATAGTCATACTTTGGGTCAGACTCATACCTGCTAATAATTTCTTTAAAATTAGGCATTTTATTTAGTTATAAATTTCTATATTATTCCTTTTTTAAGAGATGATAAATATTTTTTTGCTAAATTATATATTGGATTAATTGGAGGAGAGAAAGAGTATTAATTTATTGTACACATATTATGCAATCTTTTTATGAAAGTATTATATAGGAATAACAAATTGTTTAACAAATTTACACGCTTTCAAATCAAATTAATTCCAACAAAATTACTTTTAATCATAAAATATAAAAAATACATAAATCTTTCTATTAATTTAAGCATTTTTAAAATCCAATTTACACTTTGTTTGATTATTATTCATATCTTTTCTCTATTAAGCTAGAATTAAGTGGCTGTAATTTTTAAAAAGTAATCATTATCATTCAAAGAATCTATAAAATCATCAAAACAGCCTGTGATTTAAATCCCACATTCATCAAAATGTTATCTTAATTCTTTTCTATTAAAAACACTTCCTCTATCCTTAAGATAGTTTAAAAATATTTTCGTTTACTTTTATTACCCTGATTTTCTTATTTACTCAACAGATAATTCTTCTTTCTCCTCAATTTAATTTGAAAATTCAGTATCAAGTGATATTTCTTAAAATGATTCCACAATTAAATCTATTACATCCTATCAATCAAAAACAAAATTAGATATAATAAATTATTTTTTGAGTATATTATCAAAATTTAAGATGAAGATTCAGCTTAATAATAATTTTAAATATTTTCAAGCTTTTATTTATTTGTTTTCAATTACTTACTTGTATATGTTCTTCTTTTACTGTATCAGAAAATTCGATTTTGGCTCTTGCTTTAGAGATTTCAATAATTAAAGGAACAAGTCGTGGATTCTGTGTTAAAAAAGATAAACTTTCTTAAAAAGTATTTCCAGTTAAGAAATTGGTAAAAGATTGTTGTACTAAGTTTGAAGAATCTTATTTAAATCTATTAATAAATAAATCTTTACTACTCTTTTAATTTAAATTTTTAAAATATGAATTACTTTGGTTCTGGTATTTATTTTAAATACTCTAAATAACTAAGAAAGAAATTTTCGTCAAGAAGTTTGGAGTCATTTTATAATTTAATCCTAGAAGATATTGAATCTTAAAAGTATTCATTAGAATCTGAATTATTATCTCTGTTTTTTCTCTTTGATCTTAATGTCTTTAATTGTTTAATTGGAATTAAATTAAAGTTTAAACTAAATAAATAAAAAATTGATTACTCTATTGAATTACATGTTAATCTTTCTCTAAACAAATTCTTCATCGATACAATCCTTTATTCTACAAATAAGTTATAATTCCTACAAAATACTCTAGTTTAAAGGTTAGCAATTCTCCTAAATTTTTAAGCTCTGACTAAATGTGATAAAAAATCCTTAATTTATTTTTAAAAGAAACTGTAGTAATGAATTTACTTATAAGTATTGAATTAACAATTTGAAAATAAAACATTAGTCTAATAAGAATTATCAATTTCATCATTGTTTCTTTTCGTAATCTTTAATAATGATTTCTGGTGTATTCTTCTTCTCAATGCATCAGGAGATTACATGTGACAATTTAGAAAAATTCTTTTTTAACTGTTTAAATGATTTGATATACAAGAGTTTCTTATATTCTATAAAGTTTATTAAAGTTCATTCTTTTGCTTTTTAATACTCTTATTTTCTTACTCTCAATAATTTAAAATTAAATTTAATAGGTTCAACTTTTATTGAAATAAAAATTTACCAGTAATTAAAGTAAAATTGGATTTTTGGATAAACTAAAGCTGTTGGAGTAAGTCTACCTGGCAAATACCCTTGTCACAAAGAAAGAGTATATTTAAATCAGATAAAATTGATGCATTCGAAACTAAAATTAAAAGCAGAAGTCCTTTGAATGTATAATTTTATGGAACCACATTTTTGAAAAAATTTTTTACTAATGAATCAAAATAATTAGAGCATAGTTGTTAATTTTTAATTTCATCAAAAATTTTTGTTTAGCTTTGTATCCATTCATTGCTTTATGAAAATTCTGAAGTTATTTGATTTTATTATTAAAGTGAATTAATTTAAATTGCAAACTCATTAAGAGTTGTTGTGGGATTAGTTGCTATAACTATGAATCCTATTAGATATATATCTTAATGCAATTGGATTTATTTGTCAACATCTTTATCAAGGGTGAAGACTGTTAAACTAGTTTAACTTTCATTATCTACAGAGAATTTATAAGAATGAATAACAATATAATTTCTTAAATTATTAGAGAAATATATTTTTGACTCTATAAAACTTTCAAAAGATCCCGATATGAATATTAATTCATTATGGTTTGATGTTAGAATGAAATCACTTTCTTCCTTTTTAAAACTCTAAATGTTCTTTATATTAATCTTCAGTTTAATTCTAGGAGATTTTAAATATTAAAGAAAAGAATGAGCAATCGAAACTTTTAGAGAATAATACATAGCTTTTGTAAAAGATTATAAGGTTGTGACTTTCAAATAAATCTAACAAATTTCCTTACACATTTAGTTATTGCATTAAGAATTGAAAAGAAACTCATCAATATTAATTTAAAAAGAGAACTCATCTAATTGAATCAAGGATTGCTTATGAATTGTGCAGGACAGCAAAGTATTGAAAAAGTAAACTAATTCTTTTATTTTTTATTTTTCATTTAAACCAAGTTATTCATCTATTATGCTATCATCTACATTAAATTAAAGTAAATTAGGATTATTTGTGCTCACTACACTAGATGTCTAATCTTTTGAAGAGTTGTTTATAGAAATATTTTGCTAGCTTTTCTAATTATCTTTATTTTTTGATCTATCTACCATTTTTTGAGAGAGAAAGATATCTTAGCTCAACATACTTGATTAACCTAGTTAAGATGGGATTTAAGAAATACTCAAGTTCATTTAACTTGCCTAATTTATCTTGAAATCCCTGAAAAATGAGTTATCAGCTAAAGGAAAGTTCCCATAAGATTTTTTTTTTGTAGGAGAAATATCCATATTATAATTTTATTTTTGTTTTTTATTTTAATAAAAGTTATAGAAATTAATTAAAAATGTAATAAATCTTTAGTAAGCTATTCTAAATTAAAATAATCTTTGGAGTGAATTTAAGCTAATTAGGAATGATTGAATTTTTCTAAATATAAGCATAATTAGATCAATCAAATATTAATAATAACTACCAAATTTTATGAAGAATTTTTTATTTATTGAAGAATTTCTTTTTTAAATTTGAAAATTATTGAACAATTAAGAAATAGAGATGAAATTGATTAATAGCATAGTAGATTGCATATTTTTATTTCTATAATATTTCAAATCAATATTGATTAAAATTCTTATAAGTTAAAGAATTTATAATTTAAATATCATTAATTGATAAATCTATTTTTGAAATTGTAAAAATTTAATTCAAAAAAGAGTTTCACAATCAACACTAAATTAAAAGCAATAATGATATTGATAGGTTGGTTGGCTGATCCTTTGTATGATTTGTATGGGTCTAAATGAATGAAAGTATATACATAGATATCAAATCAAATTTGAGATTGAACATTGAATAAATTCGTTTAGAATAATAAAGGAATAGCACTGAATGCTAATATTTATTATTAAAGGATTAAGAATAATCAATGATTTGTTATTATTATGCATTAAAAAATAATAAACAATGTTCATTTTTACATTGAAAAACAATAAGAAATAAAAGAAAAAGTTATAAATTCAATTATTCAATAAAGAGAAAATAAACAAACAAATAAATTAATAAACAATATCAATCAAACTCTTCAAAGTGGAAGATAATAAGTAAATTATTGCTATTAAAAGGGTAAAACAAGAAGATTATAAAGATGATTCTCTCACAGAATTAACATTTCAATTATAGAAATCCAAATGAACGTGCTATTTACCAAAAGAGAGTTCAAGATGATAAATTGGATAGGTTGAAAACAAAATTGAATTAAGAATTTTACGAAAAGGAATTCGCTTGTTGGGAAAATAAGGGAAAGTCCGTTGTTGAAAGTAATTATATTAAGCAAAGACTTGCAGAACTCCGTTAGAAAAGTTAGAGAGCATTAAATGAAAGACGTTAGAGATTGGCTGTTTAATTAGGAAGAGAACATGAATAATACAAATAGGAAATTCGTGATATGTAGGAGACCCCTGAAGATATTAGATAAAAAATGATAGCTCGTGTTAATCATCTCAAAGAAGAAAAGGAAATTGAGAGATAAAGAATAGTTGAAGAAAAGAGAGAACAACAATTCATTCGTAATGCTGATGAGCTTCGTAAAGTTGATGCTGATTTCCACGAACTCAAAACCTATCACGAACAAAACATTTAAATTATGGAAAAGCAAAAGATTCTCCAAGATAAGTATGAAGGTATGAAAATAGTTATATAAAAGATTTGAGAGAATAGTCAAAATTTGTTTTAAAGTCTAAGTAAGATATGCCATTTAATTTAGCAAAAAAATGATTTGATAAATGATTAAATAATCAATTAAGTGCAACTTATGTAAAAATATTTAATGAAAGAGAGATTGAATAATATCAATAAGCTGTGCCAAATTAAATATCAATCAATTTATGATCTTATTATAGTTCAAGATTATCATCATTTTTGAATTTTGTGTTTGAATTTGGCAATTAGCATTAGCTCATCTTTTCGTCAATATACAAGATTAAAAAGAATTTGAAGCTATTCTCTCAATTAAATTTCAATTATGATATTCTAACATCCATTTCTAATCACCTTTTGTTGAATAATAAAAAAATAGAGGAGATGGTTTACGCTGAGTTATACAAGTACGACATCAAGAAAAAAGAAAAGGAAGAACTTATAAAGGAGTATGAAAGAAAGAAGAAAATAGATGAAAGAAATAAAATTCTCCATACATAATTGGTAAAATATCTTTGATTCTAAAATTTGAAATAGATTTCTAATAAAAAAGATACAAAGATTTAATAAAAATAATATAATCAGAATATAAATTCAATTTTCAGTTTCTTTTATTAACAGTAAAAATTAAAATAACTTATAATTCATATTTTCAAATTAAATAGGGAATGAATGAAAACAGAAGATAAAATGAAAAGGAATTAGATTCACTTGAAAAGATGATGCTTGTAAAGATTCATTACTTATTATCCCTTCTACTTAATAGTTACTATTTTTATTTTTTAGAAAGAAGAATGGAAAAAGGAAGAAGAAAGACATAAAAAACAACAACAAGAACTTTTCTAATTTAATAAAGAACTCAACAATGAAATTAAAGAAAGTAATGAAGAGTTATAAAGAAGAAAAGCTTACGAAAAAGAAATTGAAAAGTAATAGGATAAGGAAATGATAAGTAGAATTATCAATAAAGAATAAATGCTAGATAGACTTGAAGCTGAACAAAAGGTATTTGACTAAATTATTATTTCATATCTAACTAGTTAATTTCTATTAAATCAAGTTTCATCTATAAAACTTTTGACTTAGATATCAATAAACTTTAAAAATTATTACCTAATAAAATCTTAAAATGATATTTTTCTTTTAAATTGGCTAGTATTAGTAGTTTTATCCATAAATTACGTTAACATAATTTAATTTTAAATAGTATCTGATATTCATAGTTTTTCAATTCTAATCAATTTTATTATAATTTAAAAGCGCAAATTCTAAGAAGAAACAAAGGCCTTTTTGCTTAATTTCAAGAATAGGTCCAATGAAACTCATCAATATGAAGCTGAACTAGAAAGACTTATTAATGAGGAAGCTGAAAAGTAATGGTAGAGATAAAATGCCATTTGGTAAAGAGAAAGAGTAAATAAAAAAAATAATTTGTTGATTTTATTTAATTTTTTATTTTATTGCTGAATAGGAAGCTAAAATTAAACTTATGCACGAAGTTTATGATGCAAGAAAATAAGACATAGAATTAAAATGTATTTAAATACTTTCAATTAATATCATTTTATTAATATTTCCTTAAAAAATATTATACAGAAACCTTAACTTAAGTAGAAAAAGATTAAAAGGAATTAGAAAAAGATATTTTAACAAAGGCTGTAGCTGCTTATGAAGCAGAAGTAGAAAGAAAGAAGAAAGAGTTATATTTAGTAATTTCAATTTGAGAGTTTCATATTTTTAATGTTTTTTTGTTATAATTTAAGACAAATAAGCAACATTAAGGTTCTCTTGTTGGATAAATGCACTTAAAAGACAGAAAGAGATAAGAGGAGCTTGAAAAAATTAGATAGGAAGAAGAATTAGAAAGATAAAGAAATATTGCTTATGAACAAAGGCTCCAAGAAAAGAAATTACAAGGAAAATAATTAGTAAGAATATTTAAGAATAAAAAGATTTATAAATTAATATATTTTAAATTAAATAATAGCTTGAAGAATTAAGAAAGAAAAGACCTTTTTGATATTTTTTATGAAGAATTGTTGGCTAATTTTATGAAAATAAAGTTAAAAAAGTAATAATTTAAACCAATAAAGGGTAGGATATAAAAAATAAATTAATTTACAGTAGCAGGTTGATTGAAATAGTTTATGATGAAGTAATTAATATTAACTATTAATACTTTCTATTTTTAATTGTTTTTATATTTCTCAACTAATATATTTATATGCTCTATATGTTGTTTTTCTCCAATTTATTAAAATAAAATTATCCATCATTGTTTATTTATCAAACTGCTTAGTAATCTTTTAAATTCTGTGCAACAAATCCAATTTAAATCTATATTTTTTACATTCAAATTTTGAATGTTTTTTAATTAAACCTTTTAAGAAATTAATAAATCTTTTCAATTTAAATTAAGTTTATAAAAAATCTATCAAAACTTTACTGTAGATTTAAACTAAATGGATTACAGAGAAAATTGAACTTTTAATAAACTTGATAAAAATTTAACTATCAACATCTAGGGCAATTGGTCTAGTGGTATGATTCTCGTTTTGGGTACGAGAGGTCCCGGGTTCAATCCCCGGATTGCCCCCTTTTTTACATCTAATATTTTTATATCAATAAGGTTAAGAATAGTTAATATTTTTAATTTAATTAAGTGATTGAGGATTTTAAGAAAAAATATGAAATAAAATATAAAATAATTTAATAAAATTAGATGATAATTAGTTTTTTGAAATAATTTATATTGATAGAATGAAAGATTATGAAAGTAAATAGAAGAGGTAGTACTTTATAGTTGTAATTAAATCGTAAATAATGAATGTAATTAATTAATTAATAATTAAATTTTATTTAAATCAAGCTTTTTGTTTCTTTCCTTTTTGAGATTAAGTAGATTTTCCTTTATTTTCCTTAAATTATTTTATTTCCTTTTACAATATTTAATATTTTAGTTTATTCTTTTATAACTTTTAAATAAATAATTACTTCTTTGCTTACAAAATCAAAGTCTCCTTTTGTTAAAATTCTTTCGGCTTCTGACTCACTTTTCTTTTTGACTTTATATTAAAGAAATCTTAAAAATCAAATTAGTATATTTAATATATAAATTACCTCCATCTAAAACTGTAGTGATTCCACTGTTATTATCTCCTTTCTTAGATAAACTAGTTAAAGTTCCTTAAGTATCGTGAGTGCGATCAATATTGATAATCTTATTATTTATTTTTTAATTAAAGAATCGTCAAATAAATAATTTTAAATTATACCTTTCCTTCGCAATATAGAGCCATATTGATAATATCATTAATTCTAGCTTCAACATCTTGTAAAAATTTAATCACATTTTGATCGTCTAGTTCGTCTCCTTGAGGTAGAGGAATATTGAATTTTTCAGCAATTTTAACAAGTTTACTCTAATTTAATTAAAATTAAATTTTTAAAATATTTAGGCTTTAAAAATTTAAAGTTAGTTATTTACATTAACGTTTTAGATATCGGAGTTGACAGATTTAGTCATCAATTCTAAGTTTTCAATCTTTTTCTCATATTTTTGAAGATCTTATTACTTTTTATCTTTAATTGTATTTATCTTTTATTTGTTATCATTATGCTTTGAATATTTCTGAACTTCACTTTCTACATCTTTGATTTGCTTCTTAAACTGGTCAATCTTTTATATTTTAACAAATTTAATTTTATTGTTACTCCAAAAGTAAATAATAATGAAATCTATTGTACTTCATCACTCTTACTATTAGCAGATTCGTAAAGATCATTATTCTCCTTTTCTATGTTTTCAAATAAGTAGATGAGATGATCTAAATCATCAATACCAACTTCTTTTTAGAGCTTTTGGAACATAAACTAATATTTCTGGAGCTACATTCATTAAAAATAAATATTATTTTAAGAATCTTTGAAAATAAAAGTTACTTCTTCTTGAGTGACTTATAGATTTATAGTATTTTGAACTTTTTATGAAGGACTTTTATTATTTACAAGAGTGCTCTGATTGGTTAAAGTACTGTTATTTGCTAAGGTTTAATTGTTATTGATGATGCTGATGTTATTGTTATTAGTAATAATGCTATTATTATTGGCAATACTATTGTTCATATTAACGTTCTAAACTTACTCATTCAAAATAACTTCAGTTTCAAATATTCTTTTCTAACCTGGGTTGTAATCCATAGATTCATTATTATTTTATTATTGTTATTGATTTCTGCTCTAATTGAATAGTTGTTGATATTCATTTTTGAATAATAAAACTTCCTTTTTAGCACGAGCTTTAATTTTCTACAATTCCTCCTCTAATTATTTCTTTTTAATATCTACCTACATCTTTTCTATCATATATTTCTTAAACTCCTCATCTTTCAATTTTATGTCACTTTCAAGCTTCTTAAAAACATTAGAGAATATTACTCTCTCTCTTCTTGCCATATTCACTTATTCCTTAAGCATATTAATTTAAGCCAAACTCTCATTATGTCTACTTCTTGTTTTTTCCAATTTATACTCTAATTGTTTTATTTTAGCCTATAATTGAGGAAGAGCAATACCGTTACTTTAACTCATCTTCTTTAAATTATTGTTAATAATCTCCTAAGATGCTTGCTTCAGCATTTCTAAATCTCTCTAAATAATTAAATTTGATAAATTAAAATAAAATATATTTAAGAATAAAATTATATGTATTTTAATATTATGAATTTGTAACTAGAAAACAAAGTTTCATTTCTTTATTTCTTAGATATATTTGTAATCAATCCTTTCAATCAATTTAAAGAGTTGATTTAAATAAAATAAAATATCTATCTATCTACCTTTTTCGAAGATTCCACTTCTATTTTTTGAGCATATAAGCTACTTAGTTCTTGAATCTATTCCATTCTAGTAACTAAGACAGGAGCATTTAAATTATTCATACGAGCTTCAGTTTTCTAATTTTAAAGGAAAGAAAATAAATAAATAACCAGCTAATATCTTTAATTGATAATGGAAATTGAAACTAAAGCAATTAATTATTTGATTGTTGAAGTAAATTATTTTATTATCAATTTGCAAAATGTTTTTCAAAAAATATTCTATTACAATTTCATCTCTAAGTTCCTTATTTTCTCTTCTGATTTATTCAATCTCTTCCCTTTTTGTTTTTAAAGATATAGATATTCTTGATGTAAATAATCCTTAATTTAGTAGAATAGTTTATAAATCAATCATACCATGTTTGTAAAATAGAATCTTTATCTTATTCCTATTCTTATTGATTTACTACTTTATCTTTTCCCTTCTTTTAGCCACCTATATTGGTTTGGCTTCCTCTATTTCCTTCTAAGCGAGACATAACGATTTCAATATAAGGGAATGAATTAATCCTTGTTGATATTTATCTAAGATTAATAATTATTAAAACTTTTGTATTTGCAGAATTCTTTTTGGATTAATATTCTTCTTTCACAAATAGATAGATATATACTATACTATCAAAATCTTCACAATTATCTAAATTTTTATTAAAACTTAAAGGATCATCTACCTAAAATTTACAGTTTTCTTTTCAAATATTAAAGTATTAAATCAATTATTTGTTCACATCAATAAACATTCCTAAACGTAGTAAGAATCTGTTTTAAGGGTTTACCATCTATCTAAAGAAATATATAAAATTCTTTGTTGATAGAGTCAGTAACTATAATAAAAAAGTAATTTTGAAGTTTTAAACCATCTAAGGATAGAATATTTTTAAATAAGACACTAAAATTATAAGAAATTAGAATAAATAAATAAATAGTTGAATTTAACCTTAATAATTTTTATTAATTATTTGAATATGTTTTAGGAAATTAACATAAATATAATATACTTGTAGTTAAACACTATATTTTTGTTTAAATAAATTAGATTCTATCATTAAAACGGTAATCATTTTTTACCAGCAGGTTTACCACCCTTGGCAGCAGCAGCTGCAGCAGCACCAGCAGGAGCAGGCTTTGCAGGGCCACTAGCAGTAGAACCACCACCAGGTCTAGGAATATTTCTCATGATTTCATCATCGTCTTCAGGAACATCTTCAGGAACAATACGATGAAGAAGATTGAATTCCTTAATTTGACGATCAGAAGTAATCATAAATGATTTATCGCTTAAATTAGGATCTCTAACCTTAGGAGCCTTAATCTTATGTACCTTATATCTTCTGAGTCTTCTGTAATGCATTTTCCATGCTTTCATTACTCTTCTATTATGGGCATTCAACTTTAATATCTTAGATCTCTAGTTGAAGGGAATTTCAATTTCAGGATCAATATCCTTCTTAATACCAACCAATTCCTTAGGAGTTTCTGTATTAATAAATTAATTAAAATTAATAATTTAATTAAATCTAAATTAGTTGTACCTTTAGCAGATTAATATTTAATAACTAGATCTTCCATATCATGAACGAAGGGATTGAAGTATTATTCGTGAGAGGTTTTTTCGTGATAGGGAACGAACTATTGTTTAAAAGTCATAATTAAATTTTACTTATATTCCTAACATTTTATTAATATATTACATTAGGTAAACCCTTCTAGTCATGTTGAGGTCCTCTGTATATTTCAACTTTCTTTAAGAGGTTTCTTCTCTTTAAGTTTTTAGGAAGCATTTTACTGATACAATAGAAAACCTTATTAAGAAAAATAAGATTTAGATTTTAAATTTATAAATTATTTTTTAGAATTATGTACTAATTATTCTGGCTTTTCAGTTAAGAAGAACTTGTAAGATTTTTCCTTCAAACCACCAACATAACCTAGAGTATTATAATAAAGAATTTAAATAAGAAATTAAGCTAGTTTATTCTTTTTATCAAAGATTATTATTAATAGATAGAAATTCTGTCATATTTCTAATATAAAAATTATTTTTGAGTATCCATAATGAAAGCTTCCTTATTTGTTTGATTAGATCAAAAAGTTAGTTTTAAATAGCTTTGAAGTAAAAGGAACAAATAAATAGAATCTTTATCAAGGAGAGTAAACGAGCAAAAAATTAAAAAAGACAAATCTTTTTTATTTAAGAAAAAGAATGAAACCAACCTGAATGATATCTAACAGTCTTGAGTAGGGCTTTTTTACCAGTAAGCATAATGCTTTCAGCATTAACAACAATAATGTTATCATAAGTTACTTAATCGCTATTTTTGAAATTTGGTCTGTGCTTACCCTATAAAAAGAAAGCAATTTTCTAGCACATTCTTCCCAAAGGCTATTTATATTGAAAATAACAAAATAAATAATTATCATGATGGACGATGTATAGTTTAAATTATTCATTTTATTTATTCAATAAAGCGATTCTTTGCCATTTTAGATTTTATTTTCTTTCATTATTTTATCTTTATTAGAGTTTATGTTTCTATTTCAGTGTCTATACATTTATTATTTTTCTTTTCTAATTAAGTAATTACCATTTTGGAAGCATCAAAAATATGGTAAGTTTCTCCATTCAACTTAGCAAATTACATAAATGCAGCTCTTTGAACAACTTTATCCTTAAATCCTTTTTATAAATAAAAAATATGTCATCTATAAGCTTGAATTAAAATGTTAATAGTTATTTAGAAACATTTCTATTTATATAATCAAGACAATTCTACTATACCCTAAACATTCTTGAGAAGAGAAGGAGTCAATTCATTAAGAGTTTTATAAGCTTTTTCATTTTCTTTAGGGAATAATTCCTTGGGAGAAGGGAATTTTGCTCTTTCAACATCATAATTTACAGGATTTTTCCAGACAGAGAAAGAGGCAATCTATTTGCCTTGGATAGCATTTTAAGTTAATTTTCCTAATTTACTGATTATGTTTTTACCTATCATTTTATATTTGTATTAATTATACTACTATTGATATCTTCTTATTAACAATCTAAAACCCTTTCTTTCTCTTTTTAAATATAGGATTTCTTTCTATCAAATTACTTTTAATTGTTTTTGGACTTTATTTTTTCAAAATCATTAATTCATTCACTTAGTCATTCAATCTTTACCTTCATTCATTTTTCATTTGCATTCACTCAGAATTTAGACCTCAATTAAAATTTTATTCATCTGGTATTTATTAATATTAGTTTTTAAGAAATCAGAATTGCTTTAAGCACTCATTAAGGGCTCTTAAGATCTACTAAATATCTACAAATTTTTTAATATGTATTTAGATTAAATTAATATTAAATTAATTTTATATTAATTTAATCAAGTTTTAATATAGAATTTATAATTAAATCCTATTTGAAATTTAATAAAATTATTAATTTACATACCTTACCTCCTATTTAATTACCTAAAGAATTTAAATTAGATATAAATTAGATTATAAAAGCATTAAAATAATTAAAATTATCTTAAACAAATATTGTAAAATAGAAACTCAAAGATTTACATTAAATATAATTAATTAAATTAAAAAATTTCAAGTAAATTCTTCATAATTAATTAAATTGCAATAAGCAATTAAAATATTATAGAAAATTTAAAATATCGAGGAAAGTATTTTAGATACTAAATAGGCACTCAAAGCATGTTATAATAAAGTATTGATTTAAGAGTTTTATCTACCTATCTAATTTATTATTTATATAAACTGATAGTAAGAAACTTAAATAATGTTTTTTTTTTAATAAAATAATTAGATTGGCCTTTAAATTGTAAATATGTTTACAAATCTAACTTTTAATGTAAATTAAGGTTAAATGTATTCACAAAATATATAATTTAATTTTTAGAAAAGAATTGATTGATTTATTGATTGATTGATTTATTTATTTTGCAAAGAAAAAGAGTAGTACATTTATTTGAATAATTAAATTAACAAAAAATATATATTTACTTTAATGATTATAATAATACTGTATAGTTTAGTTATATTAAAATGATCTAATTTTAAATTCTACTACATTAAGCTTTTACTTTTTGTTGACATTCTATATAATTACTATTAATATTATGGATTGTTTAATTCCTTATAATAAAATAAAATTTAATCCTATCTATTATTCTAAAATCTATCAGTTAGTTTAGTATAACTTCTTTAAAGTTTCGGGTATATCATTGAAGTAAGGATGTTCTAAAGCTGCCTTAGCAGTAATTCTTTCTTAAGGATTGCATCTTAACATTTTCTATTTAATTATTTATAAATTAATTACTATAAATCAAGTTATCATAATATTCAATTAATTAATTACACCAAGTAAATCAAGACCAAGTTCATCAAGTTTAGGACAAATATTTTGAAGAGGTTCACCAGGATACTTTTCAAAAGCATCAGACTGTAATTTAATAATAGTTTTAAATAAACATTTTTTGAATAACAAATTAATTAAATATTTACCTTCCAGTTAGGAAGATCAGCAAGACCAGGCCATTTTTCTACGTTAG
This sequence comes from Tetrahymena borealis, assembly GCA_000260095.1. NCBI lineage: Eukaryota > Ciliophora > Oligohymenophorea > Hymenostomatida > Tetrahymenidae > Tetrahymena > Tetrahymena borealis. The sequence goes on from AHAN01001206.1 coordinate 32,291, forward strand.
GAGTGCCGGATACTTTAAAGATACGCTTTAATTCATCAGTTTCAGAATTACCAGGGAAGAGAGGCTTCAAATTAACCATCTCAACAAAAATACAACCAATACTCCAAATATCTATAGATGTTGAATAGTGCTTAGATCCAAGTAAAACATCAGGAGGTCTGTACCAAAGAGTAACGACCTCATGTGTATAGTTTTTAACTGGAATACCAGAAGCTCTAGCCAAACCAAAATCAGCTAACTTAAGGATACATTCCTATTAAAGAAAAAATAATTACAATTATAGGAAAAATCATGGAAAATGATAAATATTCATAAATATAATAGTGATCATAAATAAATAATTACCTTTGAGATCAATAAATTTTAAGGTTTTAAGTCTCTGTGGAGGATCTTATTCTTGTGACAAACCTCAATACCCTTCAACAATTGGTAAAGTAAACTCTAAATTTATTTAATGAAAAACAGTTTAGAAATTCGGTAATTATAATAATTATGATAGTTTAATTCTAATATAATATATTTGGGCATTGTAATGCTAAATTATATTGCTAATATTTATACCTTGATAATATGAGGATCAAGACCCTTATCCTTAAAGTTATTCATGAATTTCTTTAAATCTTAATCTACAAATTCGAAAACTAAAACAAGCTTCTTATTGGAGTGAATGACATCGTGTAATCTGTTAAATATAAATAATAAAAATTGTATAATAATTCATATTTGGATTGTATTATTTCATTAAACTTGAAGAATATTTCAATTTCTGAAATTTTTGAAAATTTCAAATGTTGACTAGTAGTCAATAAATTTCTCTAAAAAGTGGCTATTTCAATTTTACCTAACAACATTAGGGTGCTATAATTCCTTCAAAAGAGAAATTTCTCTAATGGCCGTTGAGGGAATACCTTCGTCTTCACTTTCTAAACGGATCTTTTTCAAAGCGTATAATTCCTTGGTAGTTTTTTCTATAAGAGGAAAAATTATTAAATATATAATGCTCTAAATTATAATTATTTTCTAATCATCTGGGTTTGATAACATTTTAATAGTTATACCCAAAGAATTATTTCTAAAGAAAGCAGCCTTATGGCATCTTAAAATAATAAGTGATTACCTCTTGCTTTATATACAACACCATAAGTACCTTCACCGAGTTTATTGAGCTTTTCATAACGCTCAAGCTTGCTATTTTTCATAACCATTTTTACTTGCCCAAAAATAAATGTTTATTTGCTTTTTTTACTTTAATTTTTTGTTTTTATTTAATTATAATGATTATAAGGTACTTTCTCCTATGAATTTATATTTAAAAACTAATATCTACGTTAATAGTATCATGCAATAGAAATTTGCATACAAGCATTTCCACAATCGAAAGTTTTTATATATAATAATTATTAAATTGTATAATTTTCAATTGCAGATAGTTTTCAGCTTATCAAATATAGGAAAACCCTATTATCCATTATTAAAATAAGCGAATTAAGTGCACCTAATCCTAAAAATACAACTAAATGCTCTTTTATATTTATTATTTTAGGGATGTAGATGGTTTTTGGTTTTTATTTTTATTTCTAAGAAATAATTTTTGGCATTAATAATAAAATTGAATGGTATATCAGAGTGCCTTAGTGGAATATGAATAATTTATTACTATTATAAAATCTTTCAAATTTCTTATTCCATCTTAAGTATTTTTATAATATTTTTATCAAATTCAATATTCTTCTATTTTAATTTTACCAAACATTTATTCATTAAACCATTTCTAATAAAAGAATTAAAGGAGGGATATTCATTTATTTTAATTTATTTTAGCAAAACTATCATAAATTTTATTTTAATTTAATAATTTGTTTTAGTTAATCAAATAGTGTATTTATTAATAAGTCTTGTTTAAAATAAGTATTTAAATTAGATTAATTAACTTAATAGTTTATAATTCTCATTTTTTATTCTTTTCTTCTTCTTCTTTTTCATCAAAATATCTATCTAGTAATAAATAAAAAAAGCCTAAAAGTAATTATTAAAATACAATTTAATAGAATTTAAATTAAGATATTTTTTTGTAAATTTAAAGGTGTAAAATTTTTAATATATAACAAATATAAAATTTTAGGAAATGTTAGAGATAATTTCCTTTACAATTAATTTTTTTAAATTAATAAATAGTTTTCAATAATTTAATCAGTTTTTTTCAATTTAAATTTTCAACTTTATATTTTCTGATAGCTTTTATCATTCTTCCAGTTAACTTTTCCTGGGATAAAATAGGATAGAGCTAAGCCAAATAAACTTAGAGCTCCATAAGTATAAAATATTGTATTCCAATCGCTGACATATTTTAAGAAAATATATTAAAATAGACTAGAAAGAGTTAAGGCTTAGAAAAAGGTTCCAATCATTCTTGTACCCATTTTATTTCCAAAAACTATGACTGTCATCATAGGGAATGTAGAATATATACCTATGTTAAAAAAATAATGTCAATTAAAATAAAATTTATTTTATAAATAGATACCTCCATAACAGAAGATAGAAACAGCAGTAAATAGGAAGAAAAGTCCATCATACTTAGAAATAGTTGGGAATAGGAATGCAATTATGCTATTTAAGACCAAGATAATATATATATTGTATTTATAATTAATTTTTTTCTAAATAGGTCCCCAAACTAAACCACTAAATCCATTCATTAAACCAGAGATTGTACCAACTAAAGTGAGAAAAGAATCATCACTTATAAAATTCTATCCATATGGTCTATAGTTTCCTATTATCATAGTTCCAAAATTACCTACAAAGAATAGGATGCTGAATATTTTCAAAAATGGCATACTAAAAATAGCTTGTTTATAATTCTAACATTCTCCATATTCTTCTTCTTATTCATTACTATTGTTACTATTATCATCTAATAATCTCTATTCCTATTTAATTATAAAATTTTATTTAAATTATAATTTAATTATATTTCAATCAGGTTAAAATCATTTTTGTTTAAGGATATAATGAAAATCATAAAGAAAATAATAAAATTCATTTTGATACTATTAACCTTATTGTTTAAAAGCGAGTAAATCATAATAAGTCAGTAGTCCCCCACAAATAATTTAATGGCTGGTGAAAAAAATTGTTTTCAAAATGTTGCTTAACAAAACTATGTAAAGGATAAATAGTAAAAAATAATACTGTTGGATTAACAATAGATTTGGAAGTTGAAGAATCTCCCTCGTCTGAATTATTATTAGAAGATGGAGATGATGAAGAAGGGTTTTCAAGACATTCGGTAAACAATGATTTTCTATAGCTGAAGGTAGATATAATAACAAAAGAGGTATAAATAATAGAGATATAGCGAAGAGCCCAAGGTAAATTGTCAGCTACTTCTTTAGGGTAGTAATCTTATCCATCTACTAGTGTATCATTTTCTTTATTGATAAGTAAATAGTACAATTATCCTTATCCGAGTAGTCCTAATCCAAATATTACATTTAATAGCCCACTTACAACTTCTTTATTATTTGGGAACATCCTATAAGTTCATTAAAAATTTTTTATTAAACATGTATTCAATAAACTATAAACTAACAAACTTCTTACTTATATGCCCTATCAAATGCAATAAGATAAATCATTCCAGCAAAGAAGACATTTCCAACACCAAAGGTAAATGTAAAAGGATAGAAACTAGTACAAAAAGAAGAAGAGAACACAAAAATACCACAAAGTAATCCATTGATGACTAATGTCCTTCTAAACCCAAATTTGTAAGCAAAGTATAGACCACATTAAATACCAGTATTGGTAGCAAAACTAATCCAAAAGAATATTTCATTGACATCTCTCATCTAAAGATTAGGATCATAGAGTCTAAGATAGCTATAAGCATAAGTGTTCATTATACTCCACATTTTGAAGTCGCTACACAACAATAAAATCAAGATACAGCTGAGGGAAGTTAGTAAAATTTAGGTTATCTTCTTCATTTGGATATTTTTTGAGCTTATTTATAATTTTGTTGGATTAAAGATTAATCAAAAAAATATTCTTTATCAAAAGTCTTTTTAATTTAGAAGACTTTAAAGTAGCTTGATTTATAGGTTACTAGATTGGAATGGAAAATTTTAAACTCGAGAAATTTGATATTAAGTTATTTAAACGCATATACTTATTGATTAGATTTAATCCAATATTTTTGCAAATGAATAATTGTATTTTCCTTTCATTTTGTGGGTTTTATTTAATAAGCCAAAATTATATAAAGAGATTATTATTACTAAAATTTCTTTCTATAATGATTCATTACAGATTATGATTTAGAAAATAAATACTTACCTTAAATATTAAACAATTCCTTAAAATTTTGTTATTTTCCTTCATTTTAGATTGTAAAAACATCTTTAAATTACTAAAAAATACGATTAGCTAGCTATACATCATTATCTTATTGTTATATCTCATGTTTGTAATCAAATTCTTTTATAATTTTTTTCCTCCAAATTTGTCAGAAACTCTATCGCAATTTCAAATTCATTATTAATCTATTTCTTATATCTAAGTTATCAGATTGAAATATAATCCATAATTAGAATTATAATTCTCAAATTATAAACGAACAAATTGATTAAAAATCAAAACTCTTTAGGGAAATATAGTTTCGGTTAATTCCATTTTATTGTTCTCAAATGATTTATGATATATTTTTTATTTTGAGAAAATATAAAAGCTTTTTCTAATTATTCGTTTACATTTATTAATTTTTTATTAATTGTTTTCTTTTATTTCTTTTTTTTAATAACAATATTTTAAAGATAATAATATAATTAATTTGTCTTTCAAAATTTATAAAAATAGTATTAATTCTTAATAATTGGAGATTAGATCAAAAAGTTAGTTTTAAATAGCTTTGAAGTAAAAGGAACAAATAATTAGACAGTAAGAAAGCTAAATAATATTACTATATTACCTTTGTTAATTTTTAAAATTATTTTAGAAGAATACTTGCTTATTTACCGATTAAATCATATATGAACATAAATACAGAGATAAAATATTTTTTAAGAAAGAGAATCATGATTTAATTACATTAATTTTAATAAATTAACGATTTGGTAAATCATTAGACAGAAAATTACTGATATAAATAGTAAATAAAAAGAGTTTATAATCTAAAGAGGGTAAATTTTATAGTTATGATAGAATAAATTTTCAAGCTGCATTTCTTGAGGCATTAATATTTCCGAAAAGAGAACGGATGATTAAATTTTAATAGGATTTATGCATTTCTTCATTGTGTTCCTTTTCAATTCTTTGAAGAGCGAATTATTAAATAGTTGAAAGTGGTAAAACTATGGATTCTCTAAGTTTGATACTCTATCTAACAACAGGATCATTTTCTAATAATTACTTCTATCCAGTAATAAGAAGTAAGAGCCTTTCAGTTTCTTTAAATTCACAATAGATCTAATTCCAGAAATCGCTATAAACAGAATCTTTTTACATATAGAATGTTAATGGGAAGTAGGTTTTGCACATAGACTGCATAGAATTTTCAACCAAAGCTTTAAAGAATAAATTATTCTTATACAAATTAGCAGCTTCTTGCAACCTTCCAACATTTTCAAGCTTTTTTAAGGCAGTACCCAAACCTTTTTTATATTACTATTATATTAATCAATTTTAAATAAAGTTAAAATATACCATAAAAGCCAGGGACATTTTATTTGAGTTGAGACCAAGCTCCTACAAAAGGAATAGCTCTAAGATCTTCAAATTTCATTTCACCACCAGCACTTCTCTTGGCAGGTCTTGAACCAATATTTGCTTCACCATAATATTTTAAAGGAGATTTTTCTATGAGATAAGTCATGAATTTAGGATTTTTCTTAAATTCTAGATAAGATTATAATGACACTTCTGATAATTCATTTAAAAGTTCACGCTATTTTAAAGTTAATATTCTTTTAGGATCTTCAAGGACGTTATTTTGTAAGCCTGCTGACATTAATAATTCTAAGTTATGAAGACAGCTATCAGTTACACCAAAGTTCGAACTAATAGTTTAACCTTGAATTGTAATCTAAATTTCATGATTCTCTGTAATAAAATTAAAATTATTTAATAAAATAATTGAAAGTTTTTAAAAAATAATTACCAATAGTAGGACCCTGAGAAGCATAGAAAAGGTGCTTATTACCACCGCCACGGGCAGGTGGACCACCTCTACCATCAAAGAAAATGACTTCTACCCCATATTCTCTGGATAATTTAGTAAGATTCTCTTTAGCTTAATATATACCCCAATTAGCACCTAGATAACCACCATCCTTTGTACCATCAGAGAAGCCACACATAATAGTTTATCTCATGCTTCTGAACTTTACATGTTCCATATACTTTTGGTTTGAGTAGAGTTCTTTCATAGATTAATCAGCATGCTTAAGATCATCGATTGTTTCGAAAAGAGGAACGATATCAATTTTTGATTTTCCCTCCCAGCCACCTGTTAATTAACTCATAGCATAGACTTTGGCAATATCAAGAGGACCTCTGCAGTTAGAAATGATGAAACGATAAGAACCAAATTCACCATTTTCTTATTGAATTTCTCTCATAGTATTAAATGTTTATAAAGTATCGTTTAATACTTCATCATCTAGCTTGGGAACAACATTTAAAGGCTTAATATTCAATAAAATATCTAGCTTCTATTAAATACTTAATTCTTCAAAGTTGTAAGGAAGCATATAAGGAACTTTTTCTAAAAGGGCTTTAAATGTTTTGTCTAATACTCTGGAATCCTAACGGATATCAATAGATGCAAAGTGATATCCGAATGTGTGGACCTTTCTTTCAAAGTTTTCAAATATAGGTAAAAATAGTCCTTAATGATCATCCTATATCTTTCTTTTGATTACATCAAGTTTCTCAAACAATTATTCTAAACTGACTTTAGGAGTGTATGAGAAGCTTTAATTGAGATCTGATTCTAATTCTTCAAGTAATTCATAAACACCCTTAAAACTCAATCTATATGATAATAAATGTTATTGGTTAATTGATGAGGATAGTAAATGTGCAAAATAAAAAAATAAATTGATTTTTCAAACAAAGGATGAATGATAGATTGATTGATGAATTAATAGAAAGATTGCTGCTACTACTTTAAAATTATGATAGAATAGTATTTGGATAATAATTATTTTAATTATTTAAATTAATAGTTTTGTTTGTTAAGTAAGAATAGCTTTCTTATAATTTAAATAAAATTTGTAAATTTTCTTAATCTTTTAAATTCAAGCTTCGTCATTATATAAATTAAATTTCAATTATTTCTTATAAAATCTACTTTATTTTTAATTATTTTTTATTATTACCTTCTTTTTACTTGGCGAAGATCTCTGATGTAACACTTTAAAATAGAAGTTTTTAGTAATTTTGCTACTTTTTTAGTAGTCTCAACCTAATATCATTAAAAGTATTATTGATATTACCTAGATAAAAATTCAAAAATTAAAGTACTCTAACAAAGGGATTGCCATCTCTATCACCACCTGGCCAGAAACCTAAGGTGTAGAATTTGTGAAATTACTTTTATACATCATATTTAGGACCACATATCATTCTTAATCTATCTTGGAGAGTTCCAACTGCATCATAGAATACTCCATCTAAGTATTATATGAGGAACTAGGCCTCATCTAATGGGGTTGGCTTTTCTCTAGAGAAGAAAGGAGTCATTGCTATAGAAAAAAATAATTAAAAAACGCATCAATAAAATAAAATTAAATTTATTCTAATATCAAAAATTTAATAAAATAACTTCTATCCTAATGTAAATAGAAATAATAATATTACCAAGCTACCATAATAAGAATTAAATTTGAGTAAGATCATTCTACTAAATTGCTTCATTCAAATCATTTATGATTGCAAGCACTTACTTAGGGTAAAATTGAGTAGGGTGAGCAGTTAAGACAATACGAACTGCAAATCTTTAAAGCTACTTAACTAGCTCATCATCTACTTGGTGCCTTTTGATTCTTTCTAATAAATTTCCCAAAGATTCTGGACCATTTAAATCGTTTATTTAAGCATAAGATGCATCTTCTAGGGCATCTACTAATACAACTTATCTTTCTACATATTATACAACACGGAAAAGGAAATCTAATCTTTTCTATTCTGTATCATACATCTTGCTTTGATCAAATTCTTTAAAATACTTGTCTATAACTTCTTCTGGGCTCAATCCTTTTTCTAATCCAACCTTACAATGGTGGGAAAGAATAGGGATAAGCATGCTCATTTCATCAATTTGATTAACTGGTAAGGTTTAAAATAGAGAATTCAAAAGCTGGTATTTAAGATTAACCTTAGATTCATAATTAGCAAGAAGAAGATCCTTATTAGAAACACTCTTTAGCTTGTTTTAGTCGTTTAGAAGATCAAAAGTACGTTTCATTGCAGAGTAAGAGAACTTATTTTGTGAATGTAAAGCAGGGATATTTTGATGGCTATTTAAAAAAGAAACAGCTCTTGTTATAGATTAAGTTTATGAGGCAATTCCTTGGGGAAAACAGCTATTTAAAAGCTGAGTTCTCTTTCCTAAAATATTATTTATCTTAAACATTTTTATGCTAATATCTTAATAAAAGGAGATATTTTAAAAAAATTTTTATTTGAAATTGATAATAAGAAATTATTATATCATTATTTTATAGATTCGTTTTTAATCTGATACCAGTATAATCCTAATAACATCGATGGCGTAATCTCAAGATAACTCTTTTGATTTTGATGTATATAAATTTACATAGCTGCTTAATCTAGATTAAAGTGAATTTATCTACGTAATTTGGTGTTTTCGAAACATCCCAGAATATTGGTAGAAATTCTGTTTGATATTATTTAATTTAAAAATTCATTTACATTTGCATGAATGTATTTACTTAATTAATTTGAAAGTTATTGAGCAATACACATAGTTTTTACGTATTATTTACTTTATAATCACTAGTTAAAATCTTGTCTATCATATCATGTATCTTTTCTTTCTCTTATGATTCCTTTCTTTTTTTTTACTTCAATAACTGTAATTAGTTTATTTTTACACTATCTATTGATCTATAATATTTTGTCTAAGCATTTCTATTTTATTATTAATCTACTCTAAAATACACCATTCTCTCTTATATCCCTTTCAAGGAAATCATTTTATTTTTATACATTCAAACTTAGGAAGTTAAAATGTTATGTATATTAATCTAAACTAAACTTCTTGCTAATTATCTATTATATTTTGGTTTACTCGCAGTTATATTGTAAACTATACTTGACCTAAACATAATCTATTGTCTAGTTTATTTTGATTAGAATAAATTATTGACCAAATTAATAGTGATTTATTTAATCTCCAATACTTTTTTTTATAATATTTAACTAATTAATTTTATAAGATTTAAAAATCTAATTTACATTTCTCAAAAATATTTCATTAGATAAAGTAAATTAGCTAAATCATAAAAAATAGTTTTATTTTTGAAGAAGTTCAACTTAAACTTAATTTTTTATTTTTTTGTCATTTTTATTTAAATTTTGTTATTTTTTAGTACTATTAAAATTCTATTACTACTGCAAAAGATTTAATAAACAATTTAATTAAAACTTTTGAAAGAGTATTTAATAAAATAAAATTAGAACATAAATTAAAAATCTTTAAAAGTTTTTTTCTTTAAAAATTTATTTTATCAAGCTAATAATATCTAGTTAAATTTGAATAGAAACAAAGATTTTAATAGCAAATTGATGAAATTTATTTTAAAATATTTTTTTAAAGAAAACAGATTAATTTTAACTTATTTATTTATTTAATAGTGAGATTCTTCTTTATTGTTAACTTTTTTACTGATGAAAAATAATTTGAGTAGTTTACGGTAGAAATAATATTTGTATTCCTACTTATCAATTAGAATAAAAATATGATAAGATATCATTTAAGTCAGTATCTAAAATCTTATGTTAGCTAAACAAGACTTTTTATGCTGGCTTATAATATGATGTGTTTGGCTAACAATTAGATAAATTAAACAAATATTAGATTTTTATATTCAATTTATATCAAATACAAAAATCTTCAATTATAGAGTGATAAAAAATTTCAAAAAAATAAAAGAGCAAAAAACTAAGTGGATCTATGAATCATACTCCTTTGCAAGTACCATTATTTTGGCATTGAAATACATTTTATTCACAAAAAATTAGAAAATCATTAGGATTCTTTCAAAGGACCCGAAGGAAAGGAATGTTAACGATAAAAAGATGTTAGTTGAACTTACTAAAGACATTGCATTTTTTTAGCAATATTAGGAGAATGCCTATGTTCATGAAAGCTGCTGCTCCTACATGACACATGAGAGCTATGGAGAAAAAGAAACAGTTTTTGAAATAAGTAAGTGCCATTATTAGACTTGATTTAAAAGAAAAAAGGAAATAGTAAATATATCTATTTCCTTCAAAAAATTTGTGATATCATGAGCACATTTGCTGACACTACTAACGCAATTATGATTCTTTTATTAACTCTAACTCTGAATTAATTATTACTATAACTCTAACTTATTTATAAAATAGATTCTATAGGGGATAAATTTTATATAATTCTTGAAGGTTCAGTTGGAGTCTATATCTATAATGAGAGCAAAGAGCTCATTTGCGTAAAGAAATTAATGAAAGGATATTCTTTTGGGGAATTAGCTCTACTATATGAATCTCCAAGAATGGCTTCTATAATTTGTTTAGAAAATTGTCATTTTGCAGTTTTATAGAAAAGAGAGTTTTTAAGAGTTTTAAAGAATGAATAAAAAGAGAAACTAAACAAAAAATTATTGTATTTACAAGGATTACCTCTCTTCTAAAAAATAAACTAATAATTATTAAGGTTGATTTACTCTAAGGCTTTTGATATAAATACAACTAAAGGATAAAAAATATTTAAGCAAGGAGAATCTACTTAGAACTTCTATATAGTCAGAACTGGAGAGTTTTCAGTAAAAAATTTTCAAGAAATTAAGAAATTTTAAATAATATAATAAATATTATTATAATTATTATTAAGATTCTAATTATTTCATTTATAAAGGTAAAATATGAAATTAGTGACACTTCAGATAAAGACGAGGCATAAAGTATATACTCCTTAGAAAACAAAGAACTTTCTTCAGTTACAAATGCTGCCAAATAAAAATCTTTATCTGTTTAGGTACTTTTTGGTTTATTTTAATTCACAATTAAATTTATAATGAAAAAAGAAGAATTTAAAGTATTATTGAATGAACCAAACATTATTTTGTTGTGTTTAAAAATTAGTTCAGTATTATTATTATTATATAATTCATAGATTAGATGATTAATTATTTCTGTTAGATTTATTAAATTCTATTCATATTAATTTTATAGGTTTCTTTACTGGTTCAAGGAGATTATTTTGGAGAGGAAGATATTTTATAAAATAGATAAAAAAGAAGTTTTACTGTTTAATGTATGACAGCAAGTGGAGAGATAATAATGGTACAAAAGAATTTATTCATGTAAATATTAGAAGAGTATCACCCAAACACCTTTTTAAGAGAGCATCTAAAAATCAAAGAAGCTTAATATTAAGAAAGAATAAATAATGCTAAAAGATAAATGAAAAAATTTAAAGGATTCTTAATGGAAGATAGAGTAAGGCTTAAAACTTAAAAGTAGATGGAAGAACAGTAAATTAATTTTCAAAAAACAAATAGATCTGCTTAAAATACAAAGGAAATTATATTAAATTCCTCGAGAAGTATATATACTTATAGAACAAACGAAGACAATCAAGAACCAAAACATGTACATAGAAAAAAGAAATCAATTACAGAAGCCGTTATTAATGAGGAATCATAGAGAATTTTAAATGAAAAGATTTTAAAAATGATTGAATTAAAAGAATAAGATTAATCAAAAAAACCATAAATACCTTCTTTACAAGAATTGAGATATCATAATTAAAAATAAATAAATCACCATAATTCTCCTTTAATAGCTGTAGCTGCAAATAAATCTGCAACATTCAGTGCTGATTAGTCTTCTCCACTAAATGATTAATCCTATAATAGCGGAAAAAGCCCTAATACTCCTATTGATTCACCTAACTCTCAACCAAAGAGTAAAACATAGTTGTTAAAGATTCTATAGTAAAAACCTCAATACAAATAATCATTATTTAATGGATATTCCCTTCTTGATAAATATGAGAAATATTCTTAGAATAATCAAAGCGAAATAAACCAAGATTTTGATTTTCTTGATAATGATTTCCATGTAAGTTTTGTTTTTGTTTCATTTAAAAAAATATTTATAAAGAATTTTAATATTAGTATTTAGAAAATGAAGATGCCTAAACTACATAAAATAATAAAAGCACAACCTTCAAAATTAAAACATCTTCTTAAAAGAATATTCTTACTTCTAAATTATCCATTTAGAATTTATCACAAGTAAAAATTATACTAATTTTAAAAGGTAATTAAATCAGTACTTAAAATTCTCTTTACTAAAATAGAATAGCTTATAAGAATATCCCTAGCAAATTTAAATCCAAAAACATTCAAATAACTCTAATTTAATTAATGGAAGAATCAATTAGCTAAGAAAAGCTAAAATAGTAGCAATAACAGAAGATTCATACAAATAATATTAAGCTAGAGATTCTCCTTAACAATAAATTAGAAATAAAAAGATTGTTTCTTTCAGTTAAAATTAGTCCGAGAATTAAACTCAAAATATTTCAAGATCTAATGATCCTTAAAGAGTTATAACTAATGAACAACTAAAGAATTTATTTGATGATGGATAGGCTAAGTTTGTTTCTAACTACTTCAATAGAAGTCAAGTGAGAAAGTTAACAGTAACTTAAAAAAATGAATCAGATTCTCATTAAAATATAGAAAGGGCTGAGATTAAAAAGTAATTAATAAGATTAAAAAGTAAAAGAGAAAACTATATTGACTATAGTTCAGATGATTAGAAGAGATAATTGATAGATAAAATTAATATTTTAGCTAGTCCAAGATAAAAAACATAGCACTTAGATTCAATTTAAAATAATAATACCTCAACAATAACCTTTATGCCTAGATAATCTTCATAGCCTACACTCAGATTTATTGATTTACAAAAGCAAGATGTAGCAGAAAATAATTTAAGATTAACCTAAAATTAGTTAGTAAACAGATCAGTTACAGATATTTAAAAGAAAAGAAAGTAAATAACTGACTTAAATCCTTAAACATTTTAAAAAATAACCTAATAATAGCAGCAGTAATAATAATAGAATCCTAATTTAATAAATGGTAAACAATACATGTCAAATACTTCTCTAATATTTAAAGTTGACTTTGGAAGTAGTAGAAGTATTTAAAAATCTGCTCCAAACAGTACTTCACATTTATTCAATGTAACTACTAGTCCATAAAAAATAACCAATATTCTACCAAGCTCAACTAAAAATATATTTCATAGCAATTCTAACCAATCAATATAAACAAATAATATTCATGTACGTAAGGAATAAGAATCAAATAAATAAAAACCTTTGAAGATGAGTATTAGATTCTAAAATTTATTTAAAAATCATTGAATATAATAACCTTACTAACTTAAAAATCTTTCTAGAAAAGAATACAGTTCTATATTTTTTTAATAAATCAGTCTATATTAAAGTATTAAAATTTTATTTATTAATTAGAATTAATCTTCTTTTCATTTTTTCTTTTATTTTTATCATAGTTTAAGTTATATTCCTTTTACACAATTAAATATTCCACCAATTTCACTATCATTTAGTGGCATATTTTCAAAATTATTTTACTAAATTCAGGAAAATAGTTTTGAAATATTGTTTAATTTAAATACAAAAATATCATTAAATTAAAGATTTAATATATCGATTGTATTTTTTAAAAATTAATTGAAGAAGAAAGTTTGTTCTTATAGAAATGTAAAATTTTATTTAATAATCTTTACATGTTAGAATTAACTATATGTAAATGGGAAAACTAATTTAATGATAGAAGGAAATATTAGTAAATAGGTAGAAGATAGATTGATAAATTGATTAATTGATAAAGATTACATAGATTTAAATATAAATTATTTTTATTGATTAATGTTGTTATAAAATGTGATCAATATTGCTTGCTTAATTTAAAATATCATTATTTATTTTTTTGTACACAGAAATTGTCAAAATTATATGAAGTAAACATAAATATGTAAGATTGAAAATAATTTTTAACTTAAACTAAATTTGTATCAAAGATCAGAAATATTTTTACAAATTATCTTGCTATTGTGCAACAGCATCTTTTAGGAATGGAAAAATAGAATTATCGTTATTCAATTAATTGAAAGGATTATAAAAACCTCTAAAGGGTATATAATCACTATTATTATTATTATTATTGCTATTATTCATATTACTATTATATTTATTATTTGTTGTATTATTATTTACTTGATAATAATTTCCAATTTGTTTTTGTATCTCTAAATTTTAATAGTTAAAGTTATTGGTGTTAGTGTTGTAGTTGTTATTCGTATTTATATTTTAAGTAAGATTTTATTTATTCTAGTAGAATTTATTTTATAATTATTTTTGTATCAATTCATCTTTAATGACTTTACCAGATGTTGATCTAGATTAATGCTATTAGTTATTTGTAGAAGCTGTTGTAAGTTTTTCATTAGGAGTTAATGACATAACTTCATCAGGTTGTGTGAGAACTTTTCTATTTTTTAATGCAGTAATTCCACTTAAATTATCTGGCAATATTATTGATTGTTAAGGCTTTCTAGTTTAATTAAATTTCATTTATATATCGAATTATGTAATATCATTCTAAAATGAAGATACATTTGGACCTCCTAATGCGTTTTATTAAGATGTATTATTATAAAATGAAGTTTACTTTCCTCCACTCAAATTTCTTATTTGATTATTTATTAAGCTAGGGTTAGGTGGTATCTATTCTTCAAAGTTATTTTATATTTTTTATAGCAATATTTTTGGATTTTTTGGAGGTCTATACTTCCCCTTTAAATGATAGGAAGGAGGTATTCTTGCAAATTCATCTTCAAAAACAAGACTATCTTGATTAGAAGAAGGATAATTATTAGACTTTACTGCAGATTTACTATAGGTATCTTATCCATTTTTTTCAGTATTATTCAAAGCAGTTAGGATGATACAGCTGCTCCCACTTCCTAAATTATGATTATTAGTTATTCCATTGCTATTTTCATCTAGCATGCTATTATTAATTCCTGTTTATTGGTTTTTATTTGCAGAACCAAGAATAATATTAGATAAACTTAAATCATTTGTATGAATTTTCTTTAAAATATTTGAATTTTGTTAATATAAAGTATTATTTTGAATCATATTAATATATTTCCCATCATCTCCTCCCTTTTTAGATAATAAATCTAAATTAAATTATTGAAATTAAGTTGGGATGGGTTAGCTAGAATTTTTTTCTAGTTTCATCATTATTAAATTTTTCTAAAATTTGGATTGTTTTCCTTTTAAGATATTAGAATGTTTAGAATTGATGATATGATTTGCATTGAAGGTATTGGGCTCTATTTCAGAAGTATCAAAATTCTTAACTGTTGGCACTATACAATTAGTGTATTTACTATTTTTTATATTCTATCTTCTTATTTCAGGTGAGTTTCTTTAAATATATTAAGGTAAAAACTAAAATTATTATATCTAAACGGAGTTTAATTAGGCAAAATCCTTGCTGAATTATTAATTAAAAGGGATATTTTATGACAGAGGAGATAAAGATTTATCTTATTATTATTAAGTTTATCCTTGAAATGTTCCAATTTAACTTAAGGTTCTTACCCTTTTCTTATCTTTGTCTATTACAATTTAGCTATGATTATTATTTTATAAATTTTAATTCAACAAAGAAAAGTTGTTACTCTTACTAGTTTCAAGCATGGTCCTCTACGATTTTCTTTCAGATCCTATTGGACGGAATATAGGAGATAATGTAGAGCAAGTTCTCCTGCTTTAGTTAGAATTATTGTTATTACTACTACTTACATTGTTAGCCTGAGAAGATTCGCTTCTATCTTATAATAATTAAGATGAGGACTTTTATAGTTGATCTATGTTACTAACAGATTAAGAAAGAGGGTTACTCTCTGACAAGGAATTTTTTAATTGTTATTCAGCATTTATTTTATCTTATTCAGTATAAATGAGGCCAGGATCAAGTTTAGCAAAAGTATTGCGAAAGTTTTACATATGTTTGACTCTGTAGTCATCTATAGTATTTTTTACTTACACATTCCTCTAATAAATTAATTTTAGATAAAAATTCATCAAATAATCACTGCATTTCTAAACTACAAACTCTACATCTGCTATACATTCTTTAATATTACTAAACACTAATTCTCTCTTTCTTCTTTTCAATTTTTCTAAATTAGGTTTTCCTTAATTTTTCAAAAATTCATTTGCCATTTTTTATTTTTAACTCCCAAAATTTTATTAATTTATGGATTAATTTTTGCTATTATGACTACTACCAATCATATTAGAACTTGCTATTTATGCATCATCTTGTTGATTTATTAGATTGTTAGAGCTCTTACCAGCATTTGAGCCTTTCAAAATTTATGATTATGTTTATCTTATCATCATCATTTAAGTATCTTCTTCATCATAATTGTCAAAATCATCCTCATCATCATCATTTGGATCACTTAAATTCAATGCTTAAAAATTCTAAGTAGCACTCATAATATGAGTTATTTCTTTTGTTTAGGATTAGATATCTATATCATCTCTGCTGTGCTTGTGTATATAACTATTAGATATCCTTAATGATCTACTCTTATTATTTAACACTTAATAATTCTAAGCTGATAGCTGAGGTGAGAATTCAGATTAGTTAGGCTAAGTATTACAATACTTCTCTTATACCAAATCTTGCTATTAGTATCTATTAATTTCTTAATGCTACTATTACTAAGATTCTTTAAATGATCTGGAAGTTATTCCAATAACTGTATTATTTAGATTAATAATATTTGTATTTTTTTACTTACTCCCTTCGCTTGTATTCTCTTTATTTTATCTTATAAACTATTATTATACTGCCCCTCTTAATCCCAATTTCCCTTTTTTCTTAAAAATATTATAATCTTCATTGCTGATTTTTTTATTATTATCAATTTCTAGTTATACAGGGTTTAATTTTATGCACCTTGAATTATTTTCATTGTTCTAAGTTGCAAATGATTCTTAAGTATTTTATGAGGCAGTAGTGGCTGTTAGATTTCCTTAATTCTTTGAATTATGAGAGTTTGATTTTAAATGCTCCTGAGAAGATGAAATATTATTTCCATTTCTCATATTATTTGCTACACCTTACACCTTTCTTTACTTATCATTAGCGGCCTGAATTTTAGCCTAGGCCATTACATCTACGAAAATTTTACGCGATATTTCTATCAACCACTTAAATAACATACAAAGAAATGGAAAATTTTAGTAGAGATTATATTTTGCTATAATTCGAATCTCTTCTACTCGAGCCTCAAGTTTAATACTATCAAAGAAAAGTATATACATCTCTGCTATATCACTAAATAATCCTTTATTTTTAGGTTTATAATTAAATTAATAATTTAGAGAAGACATCACTTCACTACTATGCACTTCAAATAACTATCTTTCACATTTTGATGCCTGACCAAAGTTAAAAAGTGCTTCTATGAGTTCATTTTCCTTTATTTATCGTATTTTCTCGGCCTTCTTTGCCTAGTATAGTTCTTGATAATCTAGAGTTTTTTCACATTTTATTTTGAGTATCTACGAGTGCTACACTCTTTCTAGTATTAATTCCTTTATCTTATCCATTGCATGAATATATAACCTTATTTTTTACTTCAAAATCTGCAGATAAAAAATCTCTTCTTTATCTTCTCAAAAATAATTGAAAAAAGCTTTTTAATTAACAACAATCATAAATATTTGTTAGCATTCTATCTTAAATAAGGATAAGCAGCACTTATTTATTTAGATGTAATTTTTTTCTCATCCACCACCAACCAAATCTTTTTTGTTAGATAAAAAAACATGAATCTAATTGATATACTACAAAAATAAGGGTATTGAAAAATTAAATAATCTCCTTACAATAAAAATCTATTTCCTATTTCAAATTGATTAACCCATAAATCAATAATAGTGATTTATAATGAATAAATATACTTTCTAAAAGAGGTAAATTAGGTATTAAATAAATAATGGCGAAGTATTTTTTATTTATCTATTGACGTTTTACATAAAAATTACATATCCTTAAGCTTTTAATTTAAAAATAAGTGAATTTAATCAGGAATTAAATTAAAACTAAATTATATTTCATTCATAATTCTTAATTATTTTTCTTTTCTATTTAAGTTAGTAATTATCAATCCAATTCCTTTTTTACAAATTATTTTAACACTTTACAAAAATGTAAAAATATTATTTTTAATTCCTTCTATCTATTATTTACAAATAAATTTATACTTAATAATCTGAGTATTTAAAATCTTATAATAGCTTTTAAAATTGCATTTGGGAAATTTCATAGTACAATTAAATAACAATAATAAAAGTGAAATTAAAATTTTTAAATTTTTATGGTTTTATAAATTACCATAATTAATTAATAACTTAAAAAGGCTTAAATTAATTTCCTTGTAAATAGAAGAGTTTAATTAAATCAGAAAACTATTTAACTAATAACTTTGAAGACTAAATAATTAAATTTAATACTCAAAAAAAAAATTTATTTTTTTAAAAGAATAAAATCTTTGATATTTTAATCTGCTTCAATAAAATATATCTATTATAAATTTAACTTTTCTTTTAAATTTAAATCAATTATGCAGGTAATTTATATACTTATATTCTTAAATCTAAAAGATACATATTCTGGAAGATGTAATGGCATATAAAATTTAATTTAAGGTCATACAGCAATTGAGAGATCATTTGAAAGTATCAAGGATAAGATTAAAGAAGAAAGATAAAAATCTAAGAAAAAGAAAGAAATTTGTCATAAGCAACAAAAAAGTTAAAAACAAAGTGCAAAGAATATACAATATATTAGTAAAATCAAAATTCATTTCGAGAAAAGTTCATATATTTATAATAAATATCTCCATCTCGTTTTGCATTACAAATTAAGAAAAGGGTGAAATATCATTTTACAATAAAAATCCGAATAGGAAACTAAAAATAGAAGAAAATAGAAGCATATTGATCATAAGAAATGTATTTAAGAAAGTGGTCTCGTATGGATTGGTGGGATTCCATTAGATATTTTAAGAAGTATAATTTACTTGAATATAAGGAAGAACATAGATTGCTCCATTTATTCCCTCCTACCTGGTAGCAATACTTACCCACCAAGGCTGATTTGAGAGAAATCAACTTCAGAGATGAAAAGGATAAGCAATTAGTTAAGGTATTATTTAAGAAGTATCCCGATTTGCGTTATGACTCATCTGGCAGAATTTATGACAGAGATGGTGCTTCTGATCATTATGCCAATTATGCTGTCCGCTTTGTTTTGAAGTAGAAGGATTTTATGAAAAAGGGTTTATCTGAAAGTGCTGCCTTCAGAGAAACTGAAAAACTCTTCTAGGATCGTATGCAAAGAAAGATTGATTAAAACAATTTAACTCGTGGTATTGCCATTAATAATAGAGCTCGTTCTTTCATGTCCTTCTATCAACAAATGGCTGAAAAAGAAGCTCGTTGGAAAGTATAAAGAATGAAACGTGATGTCTAATAATATTTACATGAAAGAGAAATTTTTGAAAAGGATATCAACGATGATGGAGGTATATTTATTAAATGAATTCTAATTTATGATTAAGTGAATTTAGTTTGACTTTATAATCTAATGATAACTAATTGCTATATTCATCTACCTTATTTAAATACTCATTCTTTTCTACTACTTAAAAATTAACAGATATGGAAGAAGATTTCACTCAAGAAGAGAACATGTACAATAGAGTTCTTATAAAATTATAAAATGCTGGCATTACCGAACCTATTGTAATAGATCTAATTCTTTAAATTATATTGTTTGGGTTATTTAGAAGAGTTAAATTTAAATATCTTTAATAATGAGATAATTAGTAAGCTCTCCATAAATATAATAATTAAGCAGCATCCTTATTAGTAAAAAAGATATCAATCAATCAATAAATAATTTATCTACTATCAATCATACGATTTATTTTTAATAAAAAGATATGATATACATGCAATAACTCTTTATTTTCAATAAACTAGAATCATACATATTATAACTAAACACTTTTATTTATTTTATTATAGAAACAAGATGAAAAGGTCTCTCCCCAAAAAGAATTTATTGAAAGAAGTGAAAATATGTTCTAAGTTTATTATGAAAGAGCTGCTATTTATGATAGACTCTAAGGTTTGACCGATGAATAAATTCGTGCTGAAATTTAGAATTCTCCTGCTAAGATGAAAAAGAGAACAAGAACTTTAATTAAAAAATTAGAAAGATTGGGAGTCACTCTTAAGGAAAATGGTGAAGTTGATTTCTCTTCTGTTAAGAATGAAAACTTAAGAAATAAACTTCAAAAGGATGCTAACATTAAAATTGCTTTGATGTTAAAGGATCTCGAATTCGAATTTCCTCATAAGGAACATCAAATGGATCAAGCCGTTACTCTTAAATAATAACTTTAGGAAGTACAAGATCTTAGAAAGAATTATGTTAAAGATATTATGGAAATTGCTGGTCAACCCTTCAAGATGAAAGAACCTATGCCCTCTTATGAACAAACTCATGATACAACTGATGAAGTTGCCGAAAGAGCTAGAGAAGCAAAAAGAATGGGTGAATAATTGCTCGAAAAAGCCTATACTGATTCTCTTCTTAAGCCAATTTTGTAATCACCTGCTACTTATAAACTTTTTGAAACTTATGAAGAACGTATTCTTCGTATTGAAGAAAAGTGGCTCCGTCGTTAAATTAAGAACGCCGATACTTAAGGTAAATTTATAATTATCAAATAAAAATTATTTTGGGAACAATAAAAATGCTAAATTTTATATTTAAATTTAAATACCTTTAACAAAAAAAAATAATTTGATGTTTTTAAATATTAAAGATGAAGCTGCTGTTAAGGAAGAATAATTATAAGAAGTAATGGATAAATTAAGAAGAACCAAGTACAAAATTGATTAATTGAGTATGAAACATGCTTAAAACTTGATGTTCGAAGAACACGAAGTCTTTGGTAAAGAAATTCTTGTCGATGAAAAGGTAGGTTATGAAGATTTAAGAGATTATCTTTTCTAACCCAGTGAAATTCGTAGAAAGGCTGAATTAGATGTTATCAATGATAATAAGATCCAAGAAATGATCAAGATCTCAACTCTTAAGGAAGATTTGAAGAATCCTTATGCTAATGATTATGCTTCTAAATTTAATTTGTAAGATACTGCTGAATACTAGAGAATGAAATAAGATAAAATTAGATAATTAAGAGCTGAAAAGGAAAGATCTGAACAAGATGTTGAAAAACTTGATGCCCTCTAAAGATTTGACCAAGAAGAAGGATTCCAAGATTCTGGAGCTGCTGGTGGAGCAATCCAAGGTAGAGATGGTGGTGTTATGGGATCAATGTCAAAAAAGAAAGGAAAAGGAGCTAAAGAAGAGAAAGGTGCTTCCCTTGCAGAGGATTCTGAAGAAGGACCTGTTGATGAAAAGAAGAAGATTTTGGATTTCATTAAAAAAGCTAATGAAAAGAAGGGTAAGACCAATTCTAAGACTTCTAAATGAGAGTAACTAAGCTAAAAAAATATTCATGAATTTGAAAGCTTCATATTATAATTTATAAGTATTTTTGCAGAATATCTATTTAAAAGTATGAAATTTTTTATTTGCTTACTTATTTGTATATTGATTTATCTATAAATAAATTATTTGTCTGCCTAACTTTGATAAATTATTTTTTAAGCTATTTCTTTGCTTTTATAAAGGAGATAGATTGCATTATTATTAATATTTTTATTTTTTTTTGACTGATAGAATAATAGTTTAGTTGCTGAAAATATTATCCCCCTATAATTTATTTAATTTATATAAAGCACTTATATTTTGTGTTAATTCGCTAATCCTACAAAAGGCTTACTGATTCAAAGATATTTCAAATATTATGCTTTGAAGGTGATATAATATCACATTATATTTAAAATATTAGCGAATTATTATTAATATTGTGCTTTTAAAGTAAAATTGAATAAATATTCTAGGTCCTAAACATTAAATTGATGTTTGATTGTAAGAATTTTCCAGATATTTAATAATAAAATATTAAGAAAAGATTGTAATAGCCCAATATCTACCTAAAAAATGAAAAGAAAGGATAACCTAAAATAATTTTTAAAATTTTAAGCAAAAAGAATATTTTTGTTAATAGAGTATTAGTAAAATGGTAAAACTGAGCAAATTAAGTTTTAAATTTTTAAATTTAAAGCATATTTTATTATAATATCTTGTAAATATCCATTAGTAATAGCATTTTTAAATAGATAGTAATGATGATTACCAAAAAATACTATTGTTTAAAAGATTATAGCATATTAATTCTATGATATTCCTTAAAATGAGCATCTATTTTAATTTAATTAAAAAATTATTAAAAATATTCTAGCGAAAGTTATTATCAAAAGTACCAAATACTATCACAAAACCTTGATCCTATTAATAATATATTTATTATAGAGTTTTTGTCTTCCTTATTATTTATTAATCAAAGATAACCAAGCTTAAATAAATAAGGTTTAATTTGCTGCTAAATTAATAACAACAAAAATTTATATATTTAATAATTAATTTCTATACAAATTAGCTCCCATTTTATTCTAAAGTATGTTTTACGTTTATAATTTTCCCCTAAAAATCATCTTACAATAAAAAATATACCCTGCAAGTCATAAAATTCTTAATCCTTTTACTAATTTTGTCTAATACTAATAATTACTATATAAATCTAAAGGATTTTAAAAATTTCCTCAATAAAAAAAACAATTGATATGTAACAATTTTTAACTTCATAAGAGCTAGAAGAATTTTATTTTTCTCCTCCTTTTATAAGCAACAAATTTTCAATTCATAGCATAATTTACTTTTAAAATTCGCTAATGTCAAACTTGTTTAGAGAAGAGATGTTGTCTTTGGAAATTTAAATAAGTATTTTTAAAAAAATCTATTAGACAAAGATAGTTTTACTAAGACCTTTTTTAAGTAAACTATCTATCTTTCAATTCATAGAAGAATTTATTTATAAAATTCACTTATATGAAACTTTGTTGAGAGAAGAGATGTTGGCTTTAGAAATTTAATTAAGTTTTTTTTTAAAAATCTATTAGACAAAGATAGTTTTAGGAAAAGGATGCCAAATATTACATAACAATTATAGTAAATTAAAGTCATATTTTGTAGAAGAAATTGATTTGATTTTTACTAATCTGATATTTAATAAATCTAAATTAATGTAATCACTTTCTTTTATATATTTATCTTTTATAGGGTTGAATTAAAATTTTGTTATTCTACTTATCATTTGATGTTATATATTTTAAATAATTTACGAGTAACTTTATATAACTAGAAAGAAATGTATAAAATTCAAATTCTATTTTTGTTAATTTTAGAAAATAAATATAATTAAAAAAGGGCATTAATTTCTTTCTTTCTTTTACATAAAATTTACTTAAAACGCACGATTTTAATAAATAAATACATTTTAACTGTTAATAACCAAGAAGTAAGAAGGAAGGAAAAAACTATATATTTAATTAGGTTTATTTTAAAATATACAATTTAAAAAGATTTAAAAATTTAGTTTATTTATTTGCCCTAAAAGAAAATATAAATATTCATTAAGAATATTGAAATATTTACAACTATTTTTTAAATGATTAATACTCACTAAATTCAAGAATACATACATTATTATCCACACAAACAAATCCAATAGAAGAATTTTTAGGTTTTGTTTGTTTGTTTTTTATCCTTTAACGAAGCATACAACTATTAATTTAACTTAGTTGAAGTTAATTAATAGTTATCTTCATTTTTCACTGCCTTTTACTTTAATTTTTATAAATATTATTACTATTCCCATTAATTCAATATATTATTTTTATGGAAAACTAATTTTGAGTTTATAACAAAAAAATAATACCCTCTTTAAAATGTATAAAGAAAAAACAATGTAGTACCAATTTTACATCTTCTAAATTTTTTAATGCAAATTATTTTATCTCAAACAGATATCCATTAAGAAAAGAAAGACTAAATAAATAGACTAAAGTGGAAGATAATCTCAGATGCAACTACAGAATGAAGAGAGAAGGTGAAGATAATCAGCGCTAATTGAAACCGATATAACAATATAATAATTATTTGAGTCTATTTGGATTGATGGAATAAAATATCAAATAAGAGAGCATTGAATCTAGCATGGAAGATTGTAGCTAAGATGAGTAAGAGAATACCTACTCAATCTGTAATAAATTTTGTTAATTTCATATTTAATAAATTATTCATTTTTTATCTTCTAATTAACTCCTTAGCCAATAAAGAAGCCAATAAAAACGAGGATTAATAACTAGAATAAAATATAAAATGGTTTTTGGATAAATCCAAATAAAACACCTTTAAAAATATCATAAATGCTTTCTAAAGGCATATTCACTAGCTTAAAGACAAAGATATATAAAATGCATACGAAAAACTCACCTAGGATAAATGGGTATATTCCTATATATCACTCAGGGTCTACTAAAACTTAAAAAGATGCGGGAGATTTAGTTTAAAGGTAAAAAACTTACTGACAAGTCCTAACCTGAGAAATATTTTCCTTTTCTTCCTTAAAAATGCTGAAGAATTTTGGATAAAAAAATCCAAGATAAAGGAAAAGGAATAACTTTTATCAGCAATTGAAATAATTCTTTCTGCTTATGAGCATGATTGTGAATTCTTAGTTAATAATATTTGTTACTACAGAAAATAAAAAAAGCTCTCAAGTGATTGAAGGTTAAAATAGATATTTAGATTCTTGATTGGCTACTTCTACAAATAAACTAAACTAATTAAAATTATTCTCTTGTTACAGCATAAAGAAAAAGCTAAAAGAATTACAATTAAAAATATTAAAAAATATAATTGCATATTTTATCTTGCCAAGTTTTTTTAAATTTTCAATGAACTTATTCTAAGTTATCTATATGTTGTAACAATTATACCTCCGTTTTCTTCTTTACTATAATTAAATGTATTTTATTTCTTTAAATTAATCAAAGATACCTAAACAGATAAAATTCTTGCCCTCTTTTCTTCTCAAAAACTGTTTAAATTAGATAAATTAAAAATTTTTCTCTGAAAAAAATAAATAAATTGATAATTATTAATCATTTGAAAAATAACTAAATAGCTTTAGTTAACGATAAGATAACACTTTTTACTATCCCACATGGAACTTTTAAGAAGAAATGAAATTAAGTGATTATATGAAGAGTAGATTATAATAAAAATTTAGCTAGTACTTGGTATAAATAGAAGATAAATAAATTCTATGGGAAAATTTCATGAAAAAATCTAATTAACTTTCTTTTCTATTCAACTGATGACAAAAGATTACATAAAAACTTTTGGATCACTATGATTCTATTTTTATAAATGATAACATTTTTTCTACGATTATTAATCAATCTTTTTGTTATTTTAAAGCTATTTTGGTTCAAAAATAATCTAAAACTTTGTTTATTATTTCTTTTTTTAGTTACCTTTCATTTATTAGTTTAATTTACAAGTATAAAAATTATGTTATTGATTAATTTTTTATTGAATTTTTCATTAATTACCTTCATAAATAAACTCAAAAATAATTAATATACCTGTATTAATTTATCTATATAGTAAGTTGAGCATGTAAGTTTTTCTTCACCCATTTGAAACTATAATTTTACTGTTTTTATTTCTTCAGTGGTTATTTAGTAATCTTATATAATTAGTGAATGAGCTGAATTTAATAAAACCATTCTTTTGAGTAATTAGAGGTTATAATTAAATTAATTTGGGATAATATTTTATAGGAGTCAAAATTAATAATCTTAAAAAAATATTATAAAAACTCCAATATTTAAATTTAATATTGCCTTGTATCATCTAAAATAAATGCAATGAGAATAGGAGAGGAGAGAAAACCGATAGGATTTAATATTTAATTATACATATTTCCTGTAGTATGTACTAAATTTAATATAGTAAAATTTCGTATTTTCATTAAAAATAGCTAATGATATTCCTCAACTATTTGCTCAAAAAATCTAGTTTCAAATTTGGAAATAAAAGATTGTTTAATAATCTAAAACTCATCATATATTCTTTTTTGATAAATTTATTAAAAGTTCTTTTTTAAAAAGATTTTTTGATTTTATCCTTAGAAATAAGAAAAAAAATTAATAATTGCTTGTAAAAAAAGAATAGAGGAAAATTGTATATCAAAATGAAAAATAAGCGTATCTAATTAGATCCATAAATAAATGACAAGATTCTTAATCTAATTACAATTGATTTCTCTTTTTATTGATGAAAAATAAGTAACTAAGTAAGGGTTATAGGATTAAATTAATATAAATTATCTAGGAATTACAGAAATAAATGAATTCTTCACAATAACATAAGTAAGATGCAAGCATCAATTTACAAATAAATTTAATGATAATTTTCAAAAAATTTATTTCCCCTCATTTTCTCAATTTGTAATTAATGTTAATTAAGAAAGAAATGGATTGGTGTAATCTAAATTAAAATTTAAAAACTTCATGATAAAGGTAGTTTATTTTTTTCGCTCTTGTAGAAACAAGCTTATTGTTATCGTTTTGATTTTCTTTATCTTCAGTATTACCTGTCTCTTAGAGATCTAACAAATCTACTTCCTTTGGTTTGTTGCATTTGTTTTATTATAAATCATCTATCATTAATTTCATTTAGTCTATTTAACTTACCATCATTTTTGCAGCGGCACATACATTACCAACAGCAATAGGAAGTATATGCTGTAACTCTTATGGGATAACATTTCTTTCAGAAAGACTCTCGAATATCTAAAACTCAGCTTTTAAATCATCTTACTACTTCTCAAAGCAAAAGTTTATTCTGCGATCAAGCTAAGTACTTTCATATGTTAAGCTCTCCTTGAGGTGCTTATTATACACTTCAGAATTATTAAAGAAAGTGTCAATTAGTTAAAACTCTTAATTATTGAAAAACCTTTTAAATAGTCTACAGTGCCAAAGAAGATTCTTTTTTGAGCATTCAGTATAGCTACTGATATTTTATATTGCTTTCAAACCTGTGCCCCATAAGTCAAATTATCTTTCTGTCCTAAAAGTTAAATGTAGTTCTTTCTCTCCTAAAAGACTACTAAAGATATTTTATTCGTTCTTGTATGTAATTGTTAAAGAGGTATCAGTAAATCTGTTTTTAAAGACGGTACGGATAACATCGCTATAAACTCCAAATTTTATGGATGTTATTTAGCTAAATGGTATTTTTTTTATCAATTCCTTTCTAGAGTAGTACTAGATTTCTTTTAGATTCTAATCAACTCTCATATAAATAAATTTAACACTACTTTTAGAAGGAGAACATTTGTAGAAGAACTCTCCAAAGGCCATTTATTTGAAAGCTATTTATACTTCATTGTGCACATTCATCTTGAAAGGTTCTTCATATTTACGCAAAAAACTTTCGTCAATGTTACAAACGTTACTGTAGATATTTTAAATTTCATTTTGCTCCTTAATTAAACGATAAACTCCATTGTGGTAAACATATTCCATTTCTTCAACGGATCTATAGTAATTTGTTTCTGATGAATTAGTATCTTTTAAAACAAAGGCTCTACCATTGCAAATACTTTAGCAAGCTGAGCTGAGACCTTCTGCTATCTCTTCAATACAATCAAACTATTTTTAAACATAAATTTATAAGAAAATGAATAAATTTTATAGGAAATCGATGTAAGCTATTTTAATTGTCATTTAAGTAGAATCATTAATAAAAAAACAACTAATAAAAAATAATGATTTTTATATTACACTGAATGAATAAGATTTGTCATCAAAGGAAATAATGTTGATGGATATTGGGAATTAGGGCTTTTCTTAAAGTATGGTTGAAATGTTTGTGCCCTTATTCAGGTATATTCTTTTCACTTCATAGGAAGTGGGTAATTCTAGTAGATCAATCATTAGTGTTTCTTTTTTTATTTGATTAATTTTTGATATTTTTGAACAGAAAAGAAATATTTGATTGTTTTAAATTTTTGATAAATTACAATCTGATGAGATAGATGGTTAATAAGTTTATGTATCCCTTTGATTTATTTAAAATTTCATTTTCCATTTAAAAATTTGTGTGAAGGGAAGGAAAAAGTTCGTTTAAATCGTTTAAATGGAAAGAAGATTCTTAAAAATTTGAACCTCATAATAATTGACTTAAATAATAAAAGCATAATATTTATTAGATTTTTAAATTTTTAAATCTATATCTATCTAGCTCTTATCAACTAAACTTTATTTTTTCATTTTAAAATTATTATAAATATTCTATTATTTTTATTCTTCAATTAAAAACTATATAAAAATCTATTAATTCTAGATAAAATTTAAAACACAAATAATTTTCTAATTTTAAAAATTGTCTAATCTTATTTATCTAAATTACTTTATTTATTAAAGAATCATCATCCTATTAAATAAATTCATTAATTAACTTTAATTGATTGATTTTTAATCTTAGTTGCTTTTCTTGAATATAAAACTAATATTAATCAAAAAGTATCAAATGACATTATTTATTTTTTTAGAAGGAAAGTATTTGATAGGATTCGTAAATTAAGTAATTGTTTATTTGAGTTAAATTGATTAATTAGTTTACATTTATATTTTAAATATAAACAATGGATTAATAATTTTCATTATTCAAAATGTACTCTATCTATTATTATTATCTAAAAATGTAATTTAGTATTAAGTTTAATAAATTCATTTTTATATTTTTCAAATTCATTTTATTAAATACAAATGTTTACTATTTAGTTAATTTAGATCTGTATTTAAATGATAAATCATCAAATTAAATATCTCTTTATTCAAAAAATATTGAGAAATGGACATGATACATAAACAAAATATATTTTGTATAATTTCTAAATTTACTTTTTAGTAACTTAAAGCTTGTTGTAATTATAAATTATCATAAGATATATAATTTTTTTCAAAAGTATAGTTACAAAATATATAAAATTTTAAAAGTTGCTAAGATATTTAATTAAATATTCTTGAGTATTATTTCATTTAAAAGACCAATATTCATGCTTTTTTTATTTGATTTAATTGAAAATAGCAACATCATTTAGGTCAATTGAAACTGATTAAATTAAATAAATATTATGATCATTAAAATTTATAGAGATTTATATTATTTATTTTTGGTATTTTGATATTAAGAGATAGTGAAAAGGAAGTAAGAGCAGAGAATATGTACATACATGAGAAATAAGAAAAATAAGTCAACTTAAAGATTGAATATATTGCATTAATTGGTTTTTATTTTGAATGGCTGATTATTTAGGTCTACCTAGATCACTTCTAGCACCAGGCTTTATTTTAATTTCGACAAAATAGGCTCCTTATTAGTAGTTCTACTGATCCTAAATTTATTAAACTGCTTCTTCTATTTATTCTTATGTTTCTACTTTTAACGCATATTAATAGCCACAAGCAAGAGCTATTTTTGGGAAATTAATTTCGTCAGCGCATGTAGGTTATTAACCTACAGAATCATGACATTCATTATTAAATAAGAAATGAACTAAATTCTTTGGTTTTTATTATCCAATTATACTCATACAACCAAGATGCATAAGAGCTGCACCGTCTCCATCAAAACAGTAAACTCTCTTTTCCTTCTAATTTAATGCTACACCTAAAGCGATACTACTAGCATATCCCATAGATCCTACAGTTAAGAAATCCATATTTGTCTTCTAACCTAATTTTTCTCTCAATTCACATAGCTCTCTACTAAGGAACCCTGTAGTACCTAAATTATATGGTAAAATAATATTATTAGATTATAATTTAAAATATTCCTTTCAGTTATATTAAAAGTTAAATAAAAGGATAAATTTTATTTTCAACAAATATCTTTTCAAATTTTAAAATTAATCTAATTTTAACAATTAATTACCCACAAAAATACCTTCTTATAGGTTTGTAAGAAGAACTTCGAGAGCTTGTTCTCTATTCAATTCATACGAATTTGTTTTTGCATTTATGAGAGTATACTTACTGAAATAGTCCTTTCCAACTATAAGGAAGACAGGAGAGTTATCATCTCTTGCAATTTAATGAGCTTTTCTTAGTTCCTCTTCATAATTCTCACGTGATAATATGAATGATTTGCATTTTGTAGATTTTATCATATCTTCCATACACTCTCCCATTACCATGTGTTGGGGTTCATCCTTGACTCCTGGTTCTCCTCTCCATCCAACTAATATAAGCATTGGGAATCCATATACCTTTATATAAATATATTTTTTATTTTATTAGTTTTTAAGACCTAGTGTAGTGTTTTTCTAATTTCATTTTTTATATGACAATATTTACCTTTGAATGAGCAAGAGACATTACTGGATTAATAATATTACCAATTCCAGAATTTTAAAGATATACTAAAGGAATTTTTTGGGTAGCAAGGTGATAGCCTGAGGCAATTGCAATAGATTAGCCTTCATTGACTGTGATTATATGATTTTATCCTTCTACATTATCACTAACATAAGAACAAAACTCTTTCAAAAGAGAGTCAGGAACACCTAAATATTAATCAACTCCAAGTTAAGTCAAAGCATCAAAGAAATCCTTTGGGTTTACTTTCTTTTTATTTTCCATTGAGTTTCAGTATTTCGAATTGTAAAGTTGTTATTTATTTATTTTAAATTATAAAATGTATGGAGCTTAAGTATCGTTTTTATGCTAGAAATAAATATTGAATAAGGTGATTGATAATACGCAGGAAATAAATAATAATACGAACCAATCAAATGCAGTCAGTTATTGCATAATTTCCTAAAATTAAATCTTTCTATTTTACTTAATATTGATGACACATAATACGCACTAAATTGGTCTAAATCAAAGTAGAATTTTGAAGAAGAATAAAATATACAAATGTTTAGTTTTTTTTATAAAATTTAAAGTGTTTACTCTCCGTCATTCATTACTTAAAATACTTTTAAAAAGTATCTTAAACAGTTGAAATAATTTATTAATTATTAAATAAATATGTTAGTACTCATAAATTAATTAGCAACTTTAACTATTTTTATTTTCTAAATATTTATATTTTACCATTATAAATAAAATCTTCACAAGTTAATCCTCTTATTAGTCTTGAAAAAATTAGATATTAGCAAAATTATAAGTCCCTCTGAATATTTATGTTATTTCTCACCTTTTATTAATTTAATTTATGAATCATATATCCTAAAAAATGATATTTGTTGATTTAGTATTTATTAATTTCAAATATCAATTTATTTTTACTTTAATTGGATTTCTCCCATTATTAAATTCAAATAACTTAAATTGTTAAAAATTTGTTTTTTATTCTTTAAAAAGATTTATAATTTTTTAGTTTTTTTAAGTTTAAATCATTAAATACTGATAGAAATAAGATTAAAGAATAAGGTATTTTAAAAATTTAATGTTTGATAAATTTAATTTATTTACTAAAAATAATAATATCGATTTTAAATTAGTCAGATATTTATAGTAATCAATAAAATTGAATTAACATAAAAATAGTGGGGTTGGGGTTGGGGTTGGGGTTGGGGTTGGGGTTGGGGTTGGGGTTGGGGTTGGGGTTGG